>SJXQ01004077.1:92028-150646 GCA_006408695.1 Aepyceros melampus | reverse complement strand
TTAGAATATATATATATATATATATATATATATATATATATATATTGGTTGGATGGCATCACCGAATTGACAGACATGAATTTGAGCAAGCTCCGGGAGTTGGTGATGGACAGGGAAGCCTGGTGTGCTGCAGTCCATGGGATCACAAAGAGTCAGATGAGACTGAGTGACTGAACTGACTGACTGATAATGGAAAAGAATCTGAAAATATATGTGTGTGTGTGTGTGTGTGTGTGTGTGTGTGTGTGTGTATGAATAACTTTGCTGTATACCTAAAACTAACACATTATAAATCAACTTCAATTTTAAAAAAAATAGTAATTGTAACTGTGCAGTGTGTTAGTCATTGTGAACCACCAGGAAAGCCCCCCAGAATGGTAAAATAGATGTCAATTTTGAGGCTGAACATCAAATTTAGGTCTTCGTACCTCTAAAACTCTCCAAGATTATGAGATATTTAGAAAAATAATAACATTGCATGTTAAGAATTTTTTAGGTAATATGGTTAAGTAACCACATCTAAAGTAAAGAATACTAAGATAACTTACATAAAACATCATGTCTTGCACAGTTTTCAATCTATTTAATTGCCATCACATTCTTTTCATGCGGGCGGAGATTCATACTGCCACCTTCCAGACAGGGCAGGACACTGAGAGAAGTTAAATGGCTTGCCTGAGGTCAAATAGCTGATAAGTGGCAGAGTTTTGAGCATGAACCCACTTATCTCTGCCCCAAAGCTCACTCCAGTTCAGTCAAGGTAAACATTTATCCTTAGGAAAACTTATTTTAAATACTTGGACAACTGCTCTTAGAAGTGTTCATCCCACCAAGAACCAAGAGGCCCAAGTCCAATTTAGAAACCTTATTAGTCTAATAAGACTTCAGTTCCATCAGCATAATTGGCACCCACCTCAACTGCATCCAGTCTAATTACTTTATACTGGATTCCTCATTACTGGGTTTTGAGGGGAGGCAGAAAGTGAGGGGAGAAGAGATGCCTGTCTGGGGAATGCCAGTAGAGCCTGAGACCTCCCTGTGAGCCTAAAAGCAGTTGTCCAAGGTCACTGGGGGTATTGGAGATCTAGAAGAACAGGTTACAGTGCTGTCAGCCTCCTAACTTTCTATTGGTGCAGAGCTAAAACAGCTAAGAGGAGTTAATTCCAATTTGTATTACAGGCATTATTATTATTTTTTTTTTTTAAAGAACCTCCACAGCAAGGAAAACCTCAGAATTTGGTTGAACTGCTAATACTTCAATTACTTCATTTCTTCTTAAGACCACCTTTCACTGGATGAGCGTGGATCTTAGCTGTTCTTTAGGACTAAAAAATAACAACAATGGACAAATGCACAATTGACACCATCTATATTTTTAAAAAGGAATCTCACTTTTTTTGCCTGTAAAATCTCTTCTATGCTTTCTCGTCTACCTTCAAAACTAACACGACATTTGAAATACTGTCCTTAGGATACATTTCCAGAAATAGGAATGGTAATTCACAGGTTATGTATATTTTGGAGTCTTGAGTATTTTACTAGGGCTGGTACAAGGGCTATTATTTTTTATATTTGCATCATTAAAAGATTGTTTTCAGCAATGCCATGTGATGGCAAGTGCTAAGCAATATCTTGGGAGCTCATCAAAGCAAATGTTTTTCTCTAGTGAGCCGTATGTCATGGGATTAACTATATTCTCAAAAGTTTCCAAAGTGGATTTCTCAATACTTTCTCTGAGTCACATTTTAATCCCCCAGCTTTACTAATGGGTAATATTGTAAATATTTAAAGTATAAAACATACTGTTTTGATATATGTATCCTTGAGATAATTATCACAATCAAGTAAATTAACATATCCATCACCTCTCACAGTTATCTATTTTTTTTTTTCTTTTGGTGGGGGAGCATTTAAGATCTATTCTCTTAAACTCATGCAAATATCAAGGCTTTTGACACATATTGCTAAACTGTCAACTGTGTGCCAATCTTCAGCCCTCTGAATCTCCTCTTACTTATTTTATTTATTCATTGTCATTAGTTGGATAGGAAAAAAAAAATCTAAATTTAAATTCTGTCTTTCATATTTACTTGGTATGTGACTTTAAGCAGGTCACTGGAAGATACCAACATTTGTAAAAGAGCAATCATAAAAAAAAAGGTAAAATAACAACAACAGCAATAGAATGACAACACCCAATACAGTCCTGGTAGGTTGACTAGATAAAGCAGCTCTGATCCATGGGAAGAGTTTTGTCAATAATACTGTATTTCTGGGCTTCACAGATGGCTTCTTTATCAAAAATTCCACCTACCGATATAGGAGACACAGGTCCAAACGCCTGTTGGGAAGATCCCCTGGGGAAGGAAATGGAAACCCACTTCAGTATTCCTGCCTGGGAAACTCCATGGACAGAGGAGCCTGGTGGGGTACAGTCTATGGGCTTGTAAAAGAATTGGACATGACTTAGTGACTAAACAACTGTATCTCTACTTAGAGCAAGTTTCTCTAACACAGTGCAATACATGTTTTTACATAATAATATCTGAAGGTACCAGGAAGGTCAGATAAACAAGATTTGTACGTATCAAAGTAGACTTTCTTAAAGAGATAACATCTTCGTAGAATGGGTTCCAATTCGCTCATCACTCTCCATGTTCCATGGAACTTTGGAGAATCAAATTGTAGTCCTTCAGTCCACATCTTAAGTCAAGCAGAAGCTTGCTTCCCCAGGAGGATGTTTCAGACAGAGCCCTGACTCTAAAAAGTTAACAAAAATCAGAAAAAAATTCCAATGCCTTTGACTGTTTCACAGTAAGCCAATCAGAACGAAGTTCAATACTTTTGCCTGTTAGCCTTGACCTCAACTTCCTGATCTCATTTTATAAACCAGTTCGTGCTCTAAAAAAAATATTTAAACATGTAGGAAATGCCATCACTGCACAAAAAGAAGACCACGTTCCATGTTCATTCCCTAAATTATGTTTGCCTCTTTGCAACCCCATGGAGTACAGCATGCCAGGCTTCCCTGTCCTTAACTGTCTCCTGGAGTTTGCTCAAACTCATGTCCATTGAGTCAGTGATGCCAACCAACCATCTCACCCTCTGTCACCCCTTCTCTTCATCCCCTTAATCTTTCCCAGCATCAGGGTCTTTTCCAATGAGTTGCTTCTTCCCATCAGGTGGCCAAAGTATTGGAATTTCAGTTCAGCATTAGTCCTTCCAGTGAATATTCAGGGTTGCTTTCCCTTAGGATTGACTGGCTTTATCTCCTTGCAGTCCAACAGACTCTCAAGAGACCAGATCAGCAGTAAAGTCATTTAACTGGGCATACACATCCAAGAGGGCTACTGTGATCCTGCCTTCTCTAAGCCAAGCTTCTAAAGGAATTTCCTCTAAAAGCATGATTATGAATTCAAGCCAACTTTACCAACACAGGCAACTCTGCGACTCTAACAAAGCCAAGTTATTCCACTTCATTTCAACCTACAACTTTTTTTTCAACCAGTCGGTAGGTGTAATTGTTCCAGGCCAGCCATTTTTAAGGAAATCAATATTGGCTGACGGATTAATTTCTCAATTTGTCTTATTTCATTCTTAGAAAAAAAAAAGGAGAAGAAAATCTACTAATTTCGGGGTAACCACTAGCTCCAGAATACCCATAGTACATTAGACATATTTCTTTGAAATTTCCTTCCTGTTGCCATTTGCTGATGACCCTCTACCCATCTCAATGATATATATTTTACCACTGTCCAATAGTTCCCATTTCACACGTGACCCAGAATTAACAAGTGAAAGCTTGACATAATTGGGAGAGATTCGTTCTTCAGGTCAGGTAAGCTGAATTTTACTCATAGACCTGTCACTGGGAATTTTGGTAAGCTGTATACCTTCTCTGCAACGATTTCTTCTTGTTTAAAGTAAGGATGTAATGAGGGGCTCAGATACACTACTATGCATACAATAGATAACCAATGCTGCTGCTGCTGCTGCTAAGTCGCTTCAGTCGTGTCCGACTCTGTGTGACCCCATAGATGGAAGCCCATCAGGCTCCCCCGTCCCTGGGATTCTCCAGGCAAGAACCCTGGAGTGGGTTGCCATTTCCTTCTCCAATGCATGAAAATGAAAAGTGAAAGGGAAGTCGCTCAGTCATGTCTGACTCTTAGCGACCCCATGGACTGCAGCCCACCAGGCTCCTCCGTCCATGGGATTTTCTGGGCAAGAGACTGGAGTGGGGGGCCACAATGAGAACCTACTATATAGCACGGGGGGAAAGAAAGGTACCATCCGTTCGTAGGACATATGTTAGTGTGAAAGTCACTCAGTAGTGTCTGACTCTTTGCAACCCCAAGGACTATACAGTCCGTGGAATCCCCCAGGCTAGAATACTGGAGTGGGTCACCGTGCCCTCCTCCAGAGGATCTTCCCAACCCAGGGATTGAACCTGCATCTCCTTCATTGCTCCTGCATTGGCAGATGGATTCTTTACCTCTGAGCCACCAGAGAAGCTTTGATGTGACTTATACCACAAAGAAAAACAAAAAACCAATAATAAAGAAAGAAAGAAGGAAAAAAAAGAAATTAATTTATTTCTGTCTCATGGAGATATAGCACAGAAGTTGGTAAGTTAAGACTGGGACAGAGCTGCATGGTTTCAGATACCCAGGCTCTTCCTACCTTATTCATCTACCATCCTTGTCATATAGACGTCACGGTGACAGAGAGTTTGCTCAGCTCCTGCCTTCTCAAGCATGTCCCAGCCAACAAGAAGGAGGAAAGGCAGAGAAATGACATGCCCACTTCCTTTAAGGGAGCATTCCAGAAGACCCACAGGACTCTTTAATCCTCAGCTAGAATTTAGTCCCAGGCCACATCTGACAGCAATGGAAATTGGAGAAGGTAAACTTCTGAATCACTGAGATCAACATGGACTATTTTATTATTTTCTTTCCATGAAAATCTACAAGAGGGAGTTACAATAGCTCCTCAAGTCTGTTTCTGAGTATGTATTTTGAACAAGACTCACAGAGTTCTCAAGAAGACTCCCACTCATCAGAACTGTCACAGCTTTTCTCAATTCTATCCCTTTCCCAACTCTCTACATAATCACCCACATCCTACGAAAAGGGACCAGGATGAAGACATCAAGAGTCAGAGGAAATGCTTCCCTTTTCCTCTAACGACTCTTACTTTATTTTGAGGGGAAAAAAAGCTTCTGGGGTAATAAGACCAACTTTTTGTGCATAAAAGTCTAAGAAATGCAAGATTTCACGGCCACCTGAGAGTAATCTACAAGGTCCAATTCACCGCCCACAGGGCACAGAGCTCGTGTATCAACCAAGAAGAAAAGGTAAGACCAACTCAGGACAAAGTAACAGAAACACCACTTGGAGAAGAGATTGAAAAGACGACTACCAGCCTGACCCATCTCTCAGGGAACTCCTACTGCACCCTTGATGTTGTTTGAAATTGCCCCAATAGGCTTGACTGCGCTGCATAGATGAGAAACGAGAGTCAAGGAAGTTAAGTAGCTTTGTTAAAAAGGAGACCCCTACCAGGAGTAGAGGCAGTGTTAGCACTCTGTGAAGTCTGACCCTGTCATTCTTAACTGGCTTTGTAACCCTAGCACCAATCCGAGTGACCAGGGCATGGGATCAATAAGAATTGTTTGATTGAATGCACGAGTGAAGGGATCACTCCAAATCTCATGTCCTGTCCCCAAATGGGCCTCCCACTAAGATTAGAGTTTGTGCTCCCCCTGCAAGAAATACTTGGCACCTCAGAAGGTGATAAAACCTACAATGGAGCAGATCCCCACCGAGCTGCAGAATTGGAAACCACATCTTATCGCTGCATAATGGCCCTGGTTCTATTTCCCACATCACAGAGAATACAGCCTAAAAGAGATTGAGTTATTCCACACAAAGACTTCACAGGAGGAAGGGGGAGAAAATGTTGTTTTGATTCACTGCCTTTTTTTTTTTTTTTTGGCATTTCAAGCACAATAATGCACATTTTCATCAGAAGCTAAATGATAGTGCTTACAGTATTTAATATCTGAATTCAATTATGTTTTTGAAGGCTTATTACCATAGCAAAAGCAAAGTATTTCAGAAAACTTCCAAAGGCATCAGGGTACAATTGTTGGGTGAAAAAAGAATACACTGTTAAGGAAACTATGTACCCAGATGCAAGAGAGACATTGAGAGGGACACAGAGAAACACGTATGTAGACACACAAAAGACAGAGACACACAGAGTAACGATAACACACCTGAATAATAAGAAGAAAGAGATAAAGAACCTCCAGTGTGACCTTCCAACACTCCTGATTGATAACATTAGTTTCCTCATCTCTCCTTAAAAAGCATCTCCGCCCACCCATTCACCATGCCTCCGATGAAGTAATTTGTCAAAGAGCAAATCTGGGGTGGGGGGCTTCCCTGGTGGCATCGTGGGTAAGAATCCACCTGTCCCTGCAGGTGACTTGGGTTCTATCCCTGGTCTAGGAAGAGTCAGCCAGCTGCAGAGCAACTAAGCCTGTGTGCCACAACCACTGAGTCCACACTCCAGAGACCACGCTCTGCAACCAGAGAGTAGCCCCCTCTTGCCGCAACTAGAGAAAGCCCAAGCAACAGAAACCCAGCAGAGCCAAAAAATTAGTTTTTTAAAATAAAGGTTCTCTTGAAGGACTCTATAAATAAAAGAAAGAAGACAATGTGACCATTTTACTCATCTGCCTAACACCATGCTATATATATTCCATTGCCCATGAGATAAAAGTGCAAATCCTTTGAACTGCTTCATACTGGTCAAATCTGGGACAATGTGAGCATTAAGATATATAATGATAGCAACGGCTGATGACTCATAAAATAAAAACCTACAAGTCCATAATGATACCTATGAATTCATTAGGAAAAGAAATGGGGATGCTCTTTATTTGAAACTGACAATAAATACTGAAAGAATAACAGACTTAGAAAATCACCAGTGGATGCTGAACTTAGCGGATGAAAGATTGATGGAGAACAAAATATTTATACTATCTCAAGATTTTCTCTACCAATTGCTTATTAATTGCAATGAGAAAAATTTGAAAATACAAGGGAAGAAAGAAGATACAGCACTGCTCCATCATCACCGAGTAGGGACTTTTTTAAAGATTATCTTTAAATGGATCATTTATTTTTAAGTTTTTATTGAATTTGTTAAAATATGGTTACTGTTTCATGGTGTTTTGGGGGTTTTGTTTTTTGTTCTATTCTCTTTTGCTAAGAGGCATATGAGACTTAGCTTTCAGATCAACCCACACCCTCTACATTAGAAGGTGAAGTCTTAACCACTGGACTGCCAAGGAAGTCCCTGTTAGTGACTATTATTAACATGTTTTCTTTGACGTTTTTGGTGAGAAGCAGGAGGAAGATGAGAGAAAGGAGCAGGGTGGACTCAGTCTTCATGCTGTATGAATTACATCATGTTGCGTATTTCTTTGTTGATTGTATAATTATACAATATTCATAGGCCACCCCACCAACAAGTTGCATTGGGTCAAAAATATTATCTTCTCATCTGTGTTTAAATGTTGCTGAAATAACCTCCCTATAGTGTTTTCCTCTCTGCATATCATACAAACCATGGTTTGTTCATTACAAACCAAGAGGGAGCTGTGCGCCTTGGACACCTTAGTCTCAGCACAGCCCAACATCAGCAGAATTTAACAGGCCATGTCGATCATTTAATAGTAACAGACAGAGGCCAATTTTTCTCAAGAAGTGAGCTAGCGCCCAATGATTAAGAAATTTGGGGGCTCAAGGCTCCTCTCCATCTTCTTTTGGCCCTGTGGATTTGGTCCATTATTCAAAGTCTCCATCTCTTTGCTTTACCATGTTTATAATGGAAAGGAGAGGGCTAGTGTTATGCTCACATTTACTCTTACAATCTTTTGACCAAGCAACATTCATTAAATACCTTTCCTAAGCCAGACACTCCATTCTTGGGCAGAGCTGAAACTGAAACTGAAAACCGAAGTTGCTCAGTCATGTCCGACTCTTTGCGATCCCATGGACTGTAGCCTACCAGGCTCCTCCGTCCATGGAATTTTCCAGGCAAGAGTACTGGAGTGGGGTGCCATTTCCTTCTCCAGGGGATCTTCCCAACCCAGGTATCGAACCTGGGTCCCATGCACTGCAAGCAGACGCTTTACCGTCTGAGCCACCAGGCAAGACTACTTGGGCAGAGCTACTGAGCAGAATAAAGCGTCTTTCTATCAGTTGTTCTTAGCTCATTGGGAGATAAATGATTTAAACCAAAATTATGGTACAAAACAGTGAGTTTTGTAGAAAGGGAATGTTCCTTATGGTAAAGGAGTTGAGAAGAGAATTCTATAATAATCATAAAATATTACATCCAGTCTAAACGACGGTGGTGAAGAATCAATGGGGGAATCCCACAGAATTGCAGAGAGTGGGACCAAGGGCTCCAGTCTGGTGATGGCAAACGGCTGCCGCAAGATCTCCTCGTCTATGTCCTTTGCAGACATTGCTAATCAATCCTTATTTCCCTTTGAACTCAGATTTCAAAACCCTCCTTAAAAGAGTGCCTCAAAATCCTGGAGCATGGGGGGTACAGAAAGCTTCAGAGTCAGTCCAATCTGGGTTAAAACTCAGCCTCTGTGACTATGGGATGCATAATGGTAGGCAAGCCAATCCACCTCTCTTTTCTAACTGAATCCCTCCCTGACAGAGTCACATGATAAATAAAACTAAGGTAGGGAAAATTCTCTCTCAGACACTGCTGGTGGGAATGCAACTTGATGTGACCACTTTGGAAGATAGGCAATTTCTTTAATAGCTAAACCCCAGTTTATCATCTGTCCTAGCAATTCTACTCCTAAGCATGTACCCAAGAGAAATGAGAACATATATCCATATGAAAATTCACACGTGAATATTCCTAGCAGCATGATTCTTAATAGCCAGAACTTGTTCATCAACTTATGGCTTGATAAAGACAAGGTGGTCTACCTACCAAATGGACTATTATTCGAAAATTAAAAAAGGAACAAGGCACAGAGACATACAACATAGATAAAACTCAAAATCATTATGTTTGAAAAAAAAAAAACTAGAACCAAAGCACTATATATTGTATGATCTCATCTATATATTAACACAAGGTAAGAAAAGGCAACTTACAGGCAGAAAAAATTGGTTCCTGGTTGCCTGGGAGTGGGGCGGGAACAATGATTAACTGAAAAAGCCTCGGGCAGTATTTAAGGGTGATGGAAATGTTAGAAAATTGTAACATGGACACAACCTAAATGTCCATCGACAAGGAACGAAGAAGATGTGGTATACCTACATGATGGAATATTACTCAGCCATGAAAAATAAAATAATGTTATTTGCAACAACATGGATGGAGCTAGAAACCATTATACTAAGTAAAGTCAGTCAGACAGAGAAAGACAAACGTTATAATGATATCAATTATACGCAGAATCTAAAAATTTTATAAAAATGAACTTATTTACAAAACAGAAATAGATTTACCCATCTGGAAAACGAACTTACGGTTACCAAAGGGGAAAGCAGGGGGTGAGACAGACATGTCTACTATACGTAAATATATAAAGAACAAGGACCTGCTGTGTAGCACTATATTTAGTATCATATAATAACATAATGGAAAGGAATCTGAAAAATTATATCTATCTATATACATCTATCTCTCTCTATATATATATATAACTGAATCACTTTCCTGTACACCTGAAATATTGTAAATCATCTATACTTTAATTAAAAATGTGCCATAGTGATGGCTTAACAGCTCTGTAAATTCATTAAAAAAATCACTGGACCCTTAAAATGAGTAAATTTTTAATTATATAAATAATACCTCAATGCACCTGTTAAAAAAAGACATGTCAAATTTTTGTATGGAACTTGGGACTGCAGGACATATACCAAACTGCTATTCCAATTCCTTTCTTTCCAAAATTCTTCTCTTTCACCTGAGAATAGTTACTTCCACAGAGCTCAATAGTCATTGTTTCTTGGTAATGAAAACCATCTTGCCTCATGGCATTGCTGGCTTAAGTTATATAGTTTAACTTCTAGTAGACATATTTTGAAAAGGGACGTGAAAGTGTTAGTCTCTTAGTCTTGTCCAACTCTTTGCAACCTCATGGACTATAGCCTGCCAGGCTCCTCGGTCCATGGGATTTCCCAGGGAAGAATAATGGAGTGGGTTGCCATTCCGTTCTCCAGGGAATCTCCCCGACCCAGGGATCAAACCTGGGTCTCCCGCATTGCAGGCGTACTGTTTATCATCTGCGCTACCAGGGAACACCCAAAAATACATTAACGTCCTCCAGTATACAGATAACCTCTTATTCGTTTTCTTGTTCTCCTCATCGGCAGCTGGCTTTCACTGTGGCTCCTGACACAAAATTCAAATTCCAATATTTATTAGTGGATACAAAAAAGGAAGTGTTTCTTTCCAACTGTGAATTTCTGGAAAAGGAAGTAATAACAAGAGTGGCTACTTTCGAGGGTGAACACATTTTAGAAAACAGAGCAGCATAAAAGCCAGATCAATTTAGAGACGCTGATTCAGGCTCAGCGTGGCTAATTAATTTACACAGCCATGATCACTGCAGACACATCTAAATTTTAGATTATTTTTATCTTGGCAAAGAAGCTCTTACCCAGGCCAGCCTCTTGTTGCTAAGCATCTAACAAAATAGACATTAAAGGAATTGGAGGGGAAAAAAAAATAAAGCTACCAAACTTTTTTTTAATGACAAATTGATGTCTTTTAAAACAATCCAAATAGTAGCCGTTTCTGTGAGAACAACACTTAAGTCAATTTAAATTAATTGATGTGTGTGTTAAGATCAGCCAGTGCATTCATTGTCTTTCATCTAAACAGGAGAAAGAAGTTGGAATGGCTTTATAGAGCCTCACATGTGAAGGTTGCTTTGAGCTCACAAAGTGCTGCTCAAACTTTAATGCTATTTTAAGCAGATGCTCACATCAATGCTTCAGGAGTTTTGTTCTGCAATGAGAGGAAGTTAAGTGTAACCTAGACAACTGCTATTTGCCTTTCAGCATCCCCTTCCTCTTATTCTGGTGATGGGACCTCAATTTTATTTTAGAAACATCCTCTTCTTTGTTGCAAGAATGTAATGATTATCTAGATAATTTTGCTTACATTTATGATTGTTAATATTTGAACACTGCCATACTGTCTTTCTCTCACTCTTACTTTCTCAATGCGTGTGTGTATGCATGGATGCACACACATATATACATTGTTTTCCTGCATCATTTGAGAGCAAATCACAGCTGCTGTGGCCCTTTAGTAACAATGTTGGCCTGTATCTTCTGAGCAGGAAGACTCTCTGCTGGAACAGTAATGGTGGCAGTGCTGGTTTAGTTGATAAGTCATGTCCGACTCTGGTGACCCCATGGACTGTGGCCCACCAGGCTCCTCTGTCCATGGGATTTTCCAGGCAAGAACAGTAGAGTGGGTTGTCATTTCCTTCTTCAGGGGCTCTTCCTGACCCAGGGATCCAACCTAGGTCTCCTGCATTGCAGGCAGATTCTTTACCGATTGAGCCACCAGGGAAACAGTAATAGAATTTTGAAATTCAAAGACTCAAAGTGTTGATACAATACCATTATCTCAGTCCATGATTAAATTTATAAAATTTTCCTAATAATGTACCTTACAACATTTTTCATGCAGGGTACAACCCATGGTCACACATTGCATTTAGCTGTCATGTTAGTGACAGACTTTTAACAAAGTAATCAGAAAAAGGTAAATATAATGTTTCTCTACTGCAGGAGGATCTAGAAATATAAGTCATGGAGGTAATACTGACTTATTAGCCAGAAGATGCTAGTCATCATGGGAGGAGCTAACTATTCCTCTGAGAGTTTTTACTGGGTTCATTCACTGAATGAACAATCAGAATGAGATTCTGTCTTCTTGACCCAAGCAGGATTTGACTTAGTAACTTTAACTCCATAGCATCCTATGTCAGCAAGACAGCCTTCTAGTAAGAGGCAAAGAAGACTCCTACAAAACCAAGGCCACTTTTGACAAATTGCAAAACATGGCAAAGTTGACTTTTATTTTCTCTGGTTTCCCGTTTCTAGGCCTTTTGTGTTTCCTGTGATGTATGCTCAACTACATAATCCTTTCTCTTTGTGGTGAAAAGGTACACGTAGCGTGATTTGGAAAGATACACGCACCCTTACGGTCACAGCAGCACTATTCACAGTAGCCAAGACATGAAAGCAACCTAAACATCCATCGACAGAAGAATGGATGAAGAAGATGTGTACATACATTCAATGGAATATTGCTCAGCCATAAAAAATGATAAATAATGCCATTTGCAACAACATGGAATGACCTAGAGATTATCACATTAAGTAACTCAGAAAAACAAATACCATATCATATCACTTTTGGGTGCTTCATTCAGGGACATATCCTCCTAGAAGGATCTGCAAGATGGGCACCTGGAAGCAGAATCATCCTTAAAGGAATTTTAGACCGATCCCTACCTGAGAGTCTCAGCAGGAAGGCCATCCCAGTGCCTTTCAAAGCAGTCTGCAGATGGCTTCTGCCCTCTCTACAAATATTCTGCAGTCATTAATTGTGGCCTTCTGGTAGATAACAATGGTCTCTCTATCACATGCCTTTTCTCTCCGACAGTAGACTTTCCTCTCCTGCCTTCCTACAATTTACGAGTCAGAGTCTGGATACTCACATGAACGTAAATAAACAAACAACAAAAAAGTGAAGGACAAACAAACAGATTCAGCACGTATTAAAGCTCTGGTGACGCCTATTTGCCTGCCCGTTTTCGTCCACTCTGAACAATGACTGTCAGGTCCTCAGTCCTCAAAAACATATGGTGAGGCTTCCGAGGGCTAGAGACAATCTTACCAAAAAAGGTCTTCTGGAATTCAAGCACTTTGACCTAGGAGACTGCCCTGATACTTCTACTCAGAGTCTAATCACTTTTGCATTAGTCACAATTATCATAAGCCTTCACAACTGGTTTTATCCTGGGAAGCAGATAAATAGCTATACATTGGGAGAAGAAAAAGAGTTCAGTGGAATTTGATGAGAAATGAAGGGAAATCAGATGCCAGCTTTAAGGGATTGAGGAGAGCAGAAATCTTAAAAATTACATGAAAAGCAGACACCACAAATCAAAATGCTAAGACAGTGGTGGGGGGGGAATTTAGTGCAAAGACAAGCCTGCTTCTCCAACTGAATCAAGTCCAGGGCATCTGTGTTAACCACACTTCCACAAAGAGTGAGCAAGATATTTCTGCTCAAGGAGATGGCGAAGGACAGGGGAGCCTGGCGTACTGCAGTCCATGGGGTGGCAAAGTTGGACATGACTTGGCAACTGAACAACATCACAGACAAATCATATTGTGTTGGGTGAACTTTGCTTAAGGAATCAGAGGAGAACATAAAATGTATATTTAAAATGTTTCTGTTTAAAAAAAAAAACACAACTAAACTAAAAACAAACAACTTGGGTGTTTAAGAGGGCAAACTTAAGTTACTTGGAAATTTTTAGAGAATGGTTCATTCCCTCACATTACCCGATAAATGAGTTATCTGGACAGAAGAGATTGTACGTGGCCAGATGCCATCATGGAAAGAGGGGAAATATAACCATAGGGGAATGGAGAATTTTCGGACAGTGTTGTGAGCCTTTCCCTGCCATTGAGACCTCTTCACTCTATCTAAAACTTCTGAACTTAAAATTGGGGGAAAATACTAGCAACATTGGCATCAACTGCCCACGGAGGTATATTTGTTTCACAGTGAGAAACCAGAGAACCATACCCAGAGAGTAGCACCACTGGTCACAGCTACAGACAAGCCCATGCAGCAAGGAAGACCCAGTACTGCCAAAAACAAATAAATAAAAATTTTAAAAATATATTTTTCTCTCTTAGTGTCTGACTCTGTTTCTCTCTCACATACACATACACACACACAAAACAGCTTAGGCTATTACCAGCATGCCTCAAACACTATAGGATGGGTACTGCTATTCTGATCTGGACAGATGAGAAAAAAGTGAGAAAGCAAAAGGTTTCCTTACTTCTCTTTACCTACCGCCACCAAATCAAACAAGCAAAAAACCCAAAAAACCCGGTGAACAGAAATGATATGCAAATCTATTACTGCCTAACCTCAAGCCAGCAATTTTCTCACTACATGATGTGTGTGAAGAATAAGTCCAAACAAGATGAGAGGCTGAAAATAAAGCACGAGTGGCGAGTCAGATTATTGGTTACATATTCAGAGTCAGTGATCCATGGTCCAGGATCTGATGGCAGCATCTCCATCAGAAAGTGAAGCCTAAGATGAACTTCAAGACCTCGTTCCTAGAATATCTGAGCCTGGATGTGAGAGGCTCTATCTGGAAGCTTTCTTCCTATCTCATTCCCTTCTTTTGTGACATGGTCTATCAAGGCTTCCCTGGTAGCTCAGCTGGTAATGAATCTGCCTACAATGCAAGAGACCAGGGTTCAACGCCTAGCTCAGGAAGATCCCCTGGAGGAAGAAATGGCAACCCACTCCAGTATTCTTGTTGGAAAATGCCATGGACAGAGAAGCCTGGCAGGCTACAGTCCATGGAGTCGCAGAGTTAGGCATGACTTGGCGACTAAACCACTACGTGATCTATCAAGGCTTCTCTCCTTAAGCAGATCAAGTCTAACTTTTCTTAACAAAGTAGTATCAACCACCATCACCTTGACTCCACAACCATTAATTTGTGAGCCTCAGTAGCTGACGACCCCTGACCAAGCACTTCACACACATTGGCATTCTTCAAGACATCCATTGGGTTATTGGGAGGATTAAAGGCTATAAATGCTTTGTCAACTGAAAAGCACATAGGATGCATGAACCAATGCCACTCTCACCTACTTCTGGCTCCTGCAAAAGTCCTAATTTACCTTTTCTCAAAAATCCTGCCAATCTTGTACCTACCTCCCAAGTCCGCCCTCTTCCCCATGGCCACAGCCTCTCATCTCATGAAGAGCCTTGTCCATCTCACTCCAGACTCCCTTACAACTAATCTTGCCTTCAGCCTCCCTCTGCCTCAACCCATTCCCCCACAACAGCCAGGTTAATTTTTTGATATGAAAATCTGTCTCACTTCCGCCATGAATCCATGGGCTAGATCAATGCAATTTACAAGATGCACCCCAATATCCACTGTGTCCGTGCTAGAACTTTGCTGTTATATAACCTTACAGATGCATCGCATATGGTTCCCCAATTTCTCAAACAAGCCAGGCTCATTGAAAAGCCAGTGTTTTGAGACTTCCCTGCTGGTCCAGTGGTTAAGAATCGACCTTCCATGCAGGGGATGTGAATTCACTCCCTGGTCAAGCAACTAAGATTCTCTCACTTCTTGAGGAAACTAGGATCACGTTTCACAGCTCCTGAGCCTTAATGCCACAACTAGGGGAAGCCCATACATGGCAGCGAAGATCCTGAATGCCACAATTAAGACCCAACACAGCCAAATAGATGAATATTAAAAATAAATAAATATTTTAAAAAGCCAGTGCCTTAGCCAAGCACACTCTCCATCTGAATCATTCCACCTTTTCTTGTTGAACAATCATACAGCTATCCATTTCTTGTTGAACAATTATACAGCTATCCGTAGTACACAATGAAGCTGAAATGCCACTGCCTCTGTGAGTTACATTCTCTTACCATCTTCTCCATCTGTCCCAATCACAGCTCAGGGAGTCATTCTGAACTCAGTGACCTCACAGCAACTTCTGCATTCTTTGATTACAAAATAATGATGACAATGACAATATAATTGACAATAAATAATAATGGCTGGTATTTTATTAAAACTCTTTTAGACTTTGTAAAGAACTTTATATAGAATATCCCAACCACATGGGAATCCATCACTCTTTTATCATAACTAGACTTATTTCACTGATGCCTACTTTGGGCTCAGAGAAGTTATTTAACTTTCCCAAGGTCACATAGATGCCAGCACTTCCTATAAACTCCAAGGCTACAGCCTTTGTCATCCTCATTGGTTTTTTCCCCCCTACCTCATTATCCAGATCTGTTCTACCAAAAATGGTAGCCACTGGTCATACATGTCTCATTAGATTTAACATTCAGGTAATTAAATAAAAATGAAGCATTCAGGTAATCAATTACACAAGCCCTGTGTTAAGAGCTCCAGACCTATAGAGGACAATGCAGATATAAAACACTGCCATCGTCACAGAAAGTCCTGTTCAGCACACTACCCCAGAATGTGAGCCTCCGAGATCAAGAACCTGGTTTTGATATTACATTTTCTTTACAATTATCCTCTGAAGCTCACTGAAGCTATGTATGGAGAACCAGGCCCTTGCTACATTGACTAGATTTTCTTACACTTCATTGTGATGTAAATGATGTTTCTTTTGAGAAGAAGAGCAATGCTGCTTTCAATCTGTCAGTCCCCATCATTGTCGGCACATAGATGGCTCTTCTTAACCTTCCTGCCAAAGCTAGGGAGAGGATTCAGTTCCTGAATGCCCCCAGCGGATGTCCTCAGTCACATCATGGGTAGCCTGGACCTAAGAGCTGCCTGCACAAATGCCCTTGACCATTTTGTGCGCTTGGTTCTGAATTCCAATGTGAAATTGCCAAAACTCACAATATCTTTTGTTTCTTTGCTGTTTGGATTGTGAATGGGATTTTTTCTTCCATAAACATTCCCTCCATACAGTTTCCATCTTTGGTAAAAATTCCATCCATCCAAGGAATTCAGTGGGTCCTAAGGCTTCTGTTCCATCCTTCATCCCCTCTAACACTCATGGGCAAAATTTCCAAAGGTCGTCATCACTTATTAACAGCTACAGCGCTTGGCATTTTACTTATAAGTGGAGTCTTTAACTTAGTCAGCTCTAGATCCGAATCCTGATTCAACTGGCCTCGTAAATCTATAGCCATGTACTTCTCTAAGCCTTTAGTTTTTAATTTTTTATTTGTTTATTTGGCTGTGTGGAGTCTTAGTTGTGATGTGTGGTCTTAGTTGCCCCATGGCATGTGGGCATCCCCTGTCTTGTAAGGTGGATTCTTAAGCCCTGGACCACCAAGGAAGTCCCTGAACCTCTATTTTTATCTTCCCTGTAAAATGGAATGAATTAATGTTACTTAAAGAACCACAGTGAGATGAAAATAAAATGCTTATCAATTGCTCACCATCCAGTGTATGATAACAGAAAGCGCTTCATTTAACTTTTAATCACTTTTATCCGTCTACGTTTTTATTTTGCTCCGGGCAATGTTTTGGAGACTTTATACAGAGATCTATCCTTTTTAATCCTTCCAAAGTCCTGATGAAGTAGGTGTTAGTCCCTCGGCTTTTCAGGTGAGGAAGAGGTTCAGAGCCATTAGGATAACCGCATCCCAGGTCTGTGAACTGGGGAACCAAAGATCACTCCGCGTCACCAAGGTTCTAATTTACAGGAAGAGCTCAAAGGAGACGCCACGTAAAGAACAGACTTTTGGACTCAGTGAGAGAGGGAGAGGGTGGGGTGATTTGAGAGAATAACATTGAAACATATACATTGCCACATGTAAAATAAAGAACCGATGGGACTTTGATACATGACGCAGGGCACCCAAAGCCAGGGCTCTGTGACAACTTGGAGAGAAAGTGTGGCAGGAGGGGATTTCAGTTTGGAGGGGACACATGTATGCCTACAGCCGATTTACGTTGATGCATGGCAAAACCATCACAATATTGTAAAGTGATTATCCTCCAATTAAAATAAATAAATAAAATTAAAAAAAAAGAACAGCTCCGAAACTCAGACCAGTCAGTGTGGCCCCTGGCGTCTGCAGAGAGCAGCTCGGCTTTGCAGAGAAAACGCCAGGCTCTCTGGCGCTTCTCTGATGCATAGCCTTCTACTAACACACTGGAGAGCCCACCAGGGAGTGTTAAACGGCAGGTCTTCCTGAAACAGGCTGAAAACCATTAGCTGAAAAGAGCATTCCATTCTCTGCTTCCGGAGACATTTAGATGAACACTTTGGAAAGAAAGCAAGCCGCAAGCTGGCACATATGGGGGGAGGGGAGGGAGGGCGTTCTTTCCTGGCAACTCAGAACAGGTGAAAACAAAACAACAAAAATCATAGTCGTCTCTTCACTCTTACACCCTTTATGTCAGTGCTACCCAAACAGCACTGAAACAACATGATATTTACTACCAGATAAAGGTTTTCCCTCTCAGGACCCCGGAATTCATGATTCTAGCCATGCTCAGAATCACCCATTGTCTAAAGTCCGCACGTTACAAGAAAACACGCTGCAAGCTCCCACGCTTCGTGCACCCTTCACTGTATCTTTACTTCCAGAAATTCACACTGGGTTCTGTCTCAAGAAATTCACGTTGCTTTGTACGTCACTTAGAAATTTCAGTTGATTCTGCAGGTTAAAAAAAAAAGTACAAAATTTTCTGGGGAGGAAAAAAAAAAAACCCAACTGCAACAGAACAGCTTGAGGAAGACAAAATTCTCTGCACATATTTAAATGCATATTGAAATTAAATCTATCTATGGATGTGTGTGTGTATACACATACATACACACACACCATCTTTTACCTGAAAGCAAGCCGGTTCATTTCCATAAAAGACAAATTTGAGGTAGATGCTGATGAAGGCAGTTGCACATTTTATTACTAATCAGTGACACCAGGGGCCTTATTACAAAATATTTCTAAACAGACGAAATTCTGTAATGGGACCCCCAGGGGCCAGGCCCACAAAGTGTGAACTCGGCTCCACAACGGCCCAGCCACGTGTCTCCACGGTAACTAACTAAGGCGGCCTGTGTGAGCGATTTAGAATTGCGGGCGTGCAGAAACCCTAAAGCCTGCCGACTTTATTTTTAGTCCGAACGGTTAGATTTCACATTTCATCAGCGTTTAGCTCGCTTCTGTTTCCTAACAAACCCCATACGC
Organism: Aepyceros melampus; assembly: GCA_006408695.1. Lineage (NCBI taxonomy): Eukaryota > Metazoa > Chordata > Mammalia > Artiodactyla > Bovidae > Aepyceros > Aepyceros melampus. Next base: position 131,584 of record SJXQ01004077.1, on the reverse strand, counting down.
ACAGGCACACGCCACCAGATGTCCATAGTTTATCATGCAAATATTACATAGAAGCAATAATCATTATTAACGAATATAATCATCCAAAGTGGGGAGGGATATCGTTCACTGCCAGTTTGTGCTCAGTCCCTTATGCCCTGGAGCCTTAAGGGGAAAGAAGAGGAAGAAAAAGAATAAACCGTCAGCCATCAAATGCCTGCTTTAACAAAGAATAGAGCTCACGTCCTGCCGGGGGTGGAGGGGGGGGAGCGGCGGGACTGGTCTGCAATTTCTTTCTGTTTTGACAACCTTTTTTTTTTTCCTCCCCAAGAGCAAAATCTACAAAGTCCAAAGTTGCCAGGATGGATCACTGATTATTCTTGGTCCACATGTTTGTGAAGATGTCCCCTGTTCGTCTTCAAGAGGCGATACCAGCAAGCCTTTGGGTTGTAAGCTATAAAGTAGGAGAGAAATCCAGCAACCGTCTTCTTGATTCCTCCTTCACTTTGTTCTTCTCGTCTCAGCAGCTGATCCTTTGCAGTCTTGCCACCTCTTGCCCTTTGGTTTTTCTGCTAGCAGAGACCTTGAACTCTCTGCAGCCTGTGGGGCACAGCAGGCTCACAAACAAGTTTGGCTCATCCTTGGTCATATTTAAAAAATAAAATAAGAGGACTTAGCTGTCAACTTTGAAAAATCGGGAGGTTGCACATAAAAGTCCTGATTGTCAGGGACATTTCTGGTGATCCAGCGCTTGAGACTCAGTGCTCCCACAAGGGGCACTGATTTGAGCCCTGGTTGGGGAACTAAAATCCCACAGGCCACGAGGTACAACCAGAAAGTAAAAATAAATAAATAATAATTTTTAAAAAAATCTAGATTGTCAGTTTCTTAATAAAAGAGACTGAAAGAAAAGGCTAGCTGCAACGGTGGGCCCGAGTTCCTGTCCCTTGCAGTGGGCTGAGCAGGAGAGGATCTGTCTTCTCTGGGGGAGACAAGTTTGTCACCTGTTACAGGGATCAGCTCCTTCCTTCAAATGCTTTTCCAGGTCCACATCACTGCTTTACCTGTTTGGATCCTTTGCGAAACCTGTGATTTTCGCCTCCACCCCACCTTGGAGCAGAGATGGCTTCATTGTCTCTCCTCCTTTGTCTTTGTCCCTCCTCAAAGACTTAAGGGGAATCTTTGTAGTTTAGTTGCTAAATCATGTCCAACTCTGCAACCCAGTAAACTGCAGCACGCCAGGCCCCCCTGTCCATCACCAACTCCCAGAGTTTGCTCAAACTCACATCCATTGAGTTGCTGATGCCATCCCACCATCTCATCCTCTGTCACCCTCTTCTCCTTTTGCCTTCAATCTTTCCCAGAATCAGGGTCTTTTGCTAATGAGTCAGCTCTTTGTATCTGGTGGCCAAAGTATTGCAGCTTCAGCTTCAGCATCAGTCCTTGCAATGAATATTCAGGGTTGATTTCCTTTAGGATTGACTGGTTTGATCTACTTTCTATCTAAGGGACTCTCAAGAGTCTTCTTCAGCACTGCAATTGAAAGCATCAATTCATCGGCGCTCAACCTAATGTCTTAGGAGGATATTAAGGGGAATTCTCCCTAAGTTTTTCTCTTTCCCTCCCTCCTCCCTTCCTTCCTTCCAGCCATCCTTCTTTCCTTTCTTCCTTCATCTTTCCTTCTTCCCATAATCCCTAAAGACTTTCCATGCACCTAGCATGTTTCCATGGAGAAGGAAGTGGCAACCCACTCCAGTGTTCTTGCCTGGAGAATCCCAGGGACAGAGGAGCCTGGTAGGCTGTCATCTATGGGGTCGCACAGAGTCGGACACGACTAAAGTGACGTAGCAGCAGCAGCAGCATGTTTCCAATCACTGTGAACAACTTAGAAAAAGGTGATGTGTCTCAGTCATCTCAAGTACGTTGCAAGTTTCATTGTATGATCATACTTCCCCATCAACAATTAAGAATATGAAACTTGCCTCTTATTTCCAATGCCATAGTATCCTTGTCTATACAATGACTTTCAGAGTAGCAAGGGTCAGATTGGATAATAAATACCAATGATTTATTTCAGAGCTTGGCAAATAACCATGAACCATTTTAGCAGGAAAGTGATCAGGCATAGAAGTTAAGAGGATGGGCCATTGACCCAGGCAGAGCTGAGTCTCAAGTCTGACTCCTCTCACTTCCTTCCAGGAACTTTAGCAACAGAGTCTCACTGAGGCTCAATCTTCTCATCTGCAAAGTGGTTTAATACAAGCTAACTTCCTAGGATCACAGTGAAGATTAACAAGAATGCCTAAACAGCATGTAGGACAGTAGCGTATAGTAAGAATATGAATGACACTTTTAAAGACATTTCTCAGCATCCGAAACTGAAACCATTCCTTCAAATTCAGAACATGTTGTACCAATTACTGATGTTGAATAACAATGTATTCCCAAAATCATGCAGAGTTCCAAAGAATAGCAAGAAGTGATAACAGAATGGGAAAGACTAGAGATCTCTTCAAGAAAATTAGAGATACCAAGGGAACATTTCATGCAAAGATGGGCAGGATAAAGGACAGAAATGGTATGGACTTAACAGAAGCAGAAGATATTAAGAAGAGGTGGCAAGAATATACAGAAGAACTGTACAAAAAAGATCTTCACGACNACGACTGAGTGACTGAACTGAACTGATCATCTCTCACATTTTCTGTGAGTTGGGATTTTGAGAGTGGCTTAGGTGGGTGGTTCTCACTTGGGGACTCTCGCATTTTCAAAGTGTGAGTCATCTGATGGCTTGGCTGGAGATGGAGAAGTCACATTTTAGAAGGCATCTTCATATGGCTGGAAGGTGGCTTCACCCAGAACCAAGGACCCAAGAAACAAAGAAGGCCCTACTACACCTTTTATGACCTAACCTTGGAAGTTACACACCATTATCTATGTTACATTTCACTGGTCACACAATCGAGACCTGATCCAATGTGGGAGGAGCTTATACAAGGGCACAAAGGACAGGGAAGTTCATTGTGATCATCTCTCAAGCTAGGCATTCATGCTGTAATCTTCTCACTCACAGACATCAGCAGTCCAATAATGTCAAAGGTGATTTACTATAGATCTGGTTATTTGATTACTGACAGAGACTGGAAGAAATAGACATATATACTAGAGACCTTAGGAAAAAGTTATAAATAGAGGTCACTTTTTTCCAGAGACTACTTGAAACCTGCATTGAGTTTTAAAGGGGGGAACAAACAATCTACGCTTGTAATTAGTGTCTATAGACAAGGAGAACACTCAAGATTTCCTACCCTTGGGGGCACGGGAGAAAGAGAGCAGAGTAAAGATTTAAGATCACATCTTGGGTATATTATCATATGCGAAATAGATTGCCAGTCCAGGCTCGATGCATGAGACAGGGTGCTCGGGGCTGGTGCGCTGGGGTGACCCTGAGGGATGGGATGGGGAGGGAGGTGGGAGGGAGGTTCAGGATGGGGAACACATGTACACCCATGGCTGATTCATGTGAATGTATGGCAAAAACCACCAATATTGTAAAGCAATATTTACCAATTTTTACCAATATTGTAAAGTAATTAGCCTCCAATTAAAATTTAAAAAATTTTTTTAAATATTACAACTGTATTCAACAGAAAAAAAAAGAAGTACTTGTATAAATTAAAACTATCATGGGATTTCCCTGGCTGTCCAGTAGCTAAGATTCTGAGCTCCCAATGCAAAGGGTCCAGGTTCAGTGCCTGGCCTGGGAACTAGATTTCTCACGCCACAACTAAGACCCGGTGCAGCCAAATAACTGAATAAATATTAAAAAAAGAAGATCACATCCTGGGAAACACTGCCATGCAGAAATGGGGGCTGTGCTAATTTAATTCCTTTTTTCTAACTCTAGCCAAGATCTGGGCCTGAGGAAACATTAAGAGGTTGGATCTGTAGGATGTAGCCTTGATTTTTTATTTTTGGCCACTCATGCAGGCTCTTAGTTCCCCAACCTGTGATCTCTGAAGTGGAAGCTCAGAATCATAACCTCTGAACCGCTAGAGAAGTCCCGTAGCAATTTTGAGGGGAAACCTTTCTAGAGAAATAGACTCCACCACTCCCTTCCAAAATTCTGCCTGCATGCTTTGGTGGTATAGTGGTGAGGATAGCTGCTTTCCCAAATTCTTCCTGCAATGTGTCCACTTTGGGGACTGAAATAAATATTAAATCAAGCAAACCTTGGAGACCTCCCCAAAGTTGCTTTCAATTCTTGAAACCACATCTTCTAGTTTTATTTAATCAACAAGTCAGTCTTTACCCCTTGGCCATGAATTCAGGATATAGTTGGCCCTTTTTGTAGAAAATATTGATATTAATACTTCTATGATGAAAGTGTAAATTTCTTCATTGTAAATCAACATACAGTACTTTGGCCACCTGACATGGAGAGCCGACTCATTGGAAATGTCCCCGATGATGGGAAAGATTAAGAGCAGGAGGAGAAGTAGACGACAGACAATGAGATGGTTGGATGGCATCACTAACTCTATGGACATGAGTTTGAGCAAGCTCCAGGAGATAGTAAAGAACAGGAAAGCAGTCCACAGGGTCACAAAGAGAACGACCAGACCTAGCAACTAAACCATAATAACATAGAATGTCATCCTCCAAATGGGCTGTTAGTGACATGCAATAGCATGGGGGCAAAATGCGGGACTCTGGGACAGACTTGTTTTAGTCCAAGGTCTACTACTTCACAGCTGTGTGGGAGAGATGACTTAGCACCCTGTTACTCAGTTCCCTCATCTGTAAAATGGGACTGTTAATGATACCACGTCATACGAGAGTCATTAAGATTAAATGGGTTTATATCCACAAAGAACCACAAAGTGATCAGAGGAGCCTCAATACATGTTACATGGTTTTTATTACTTCTGAAATAAGTAAAAATTCACTCGGGAAATGAGACAAGACGGTAGGTGAGAAAACAATGTGCTGGTGGAGCCGAGAGACAAAGATTTTATTTTATTTTTTCTGAGTTGAAGGAAGAACAGAAAAATCTAGCACGCACTTCCGTCTTAAACCAAGCTGGCATCTCTTGTTTTTATCTTTCATGTCTGGAGTCGGGAGTCTCCGAAGACAACTGAGAAGAGATTGTGTTTGACTGATCAATCAAAAGCAGCCCCCTCACTTGTCTTCTGAGACTCTGAATTAAAACCTCCAGGCGGAATGCGGTGGAGGACGGGCCAGAGAGAGGGCGGGCAGCTACTCAGCACTGAGTGGGCTTTGATGGCACTGAAGCAACCGAGATAAAAGAGCTCCTCCCAGCAGAGCGGAAATTAAAATGGGAAGCATTTCATTAGGACCCGTCCCAGGAAAGGAGCCCTGGGCGGGGAAGGAAAAGCAGAGAGGATTCAGAATGCCACCAGCCAGTCCTGGCAGCAGTGCAGAAGGCCACAGTTTCCCTGCAAGAACAGCTCTCTCATCCTTATGCTGTTGCGGTTACTGTCACTGTAGGCACCATGAGGCCCCTTTGCTGTAGCAACAACAGGAAGTCAGCAGCTGGCAGAATTAGGCATTTTAGGGCACATGGCAATCTGAGCCCCACCTCCCTGGTTTTGTTTTGTTTTTCCTTTAAGTCTTTTCCTGCCTCTGTGTCTATTTGTCCCTGTTGGGCTTCCCTGGTGGCTCAGCTGGTAAAGAGTCTGCCTGCAGTGCAGGAGACCTGGGTTCATCCCTGGGTTGGGAAGATTCCCCGGAGAAAGGAAGGTCAACCCACTCCAATATTCTTGCCTCTGAAATTCCATGGACAGAGGAGCCTGGTGGGCTACAGTCCATGCATCCGAGAAGAGTAAGACACAGCTGAGTACAGCACAGCCCAGCAGCAAGCCCAACGTCTCTGTGGGTTCCTATCAGTCCAGGCATTCAACATCATCAGACAGACCTCAGTTTCCTCACCCTCTAGAAATGTTACTCCTTCGGCCTGAACTGCCTTTCCTCTGTCTCTGCCTGTCAGGATCCTATGCATCCTTCAAAACCCAGCTCAAATATCGCTTCTTCTCATAGGCCTTAGAGCTTCTATCTCTGATCTGTCTAGAGTTACCCTCTCCATGGACTTGAATTTTAGAACTTCAGTGCACCTAGTCATTTATGCATAGGTCAGAGTCGCACTAGCCTCCCACCACAGTTTATTAGCTGGGAGTAGGAGAATGCAATTTATCTTATTTCTCATATCAGATTGAATCAGAGAATGTTGGAGCTGAACATGACCTTAGGCTTCCTTTAGTTCAGAGATGGCAAATTTACAGCGCATGAATACTGCCTCTTTCATCTGAGCTCTTGGCAGACACCATATATCATTCAGAGCATCCTTTACTTCTTTAGAAGCTGGCATCAGCACCCTTATCAACACAGTGTTTCAGGCAGTCACAATCAACATACATGATTTGATGTGCCAGCTCTGAATGAATTTAGTACCCTGCATTATATATAATGGAACCAAAATCCAGATGAAAAGTAAAGTGCTCTATGTCCAAGATCCAGGCTTCCATCTTTAAATTCCCCACCTTGTCCCATTGTGGGTATACCATGCGATTTCCCCGAACAGTGCTATAGTCAGAATAGAACATATTGTGAGTGTGAGTGTAAAATTAAATTCCAAATTAAAAATAGAAAAGTTGTGAGAAAGCAACATTTTCAAAGATTGGCTTTAGTTAATTGTATGGAATATTGATACATGCAATGAAAGGATCAGATCTTTCATCTAATTGGTCTCTTTAAGACTTTTCATAGGCTTTAAATATCCTAATAGGCATTGTGACTTTTCAGGGGAAGTTACAATAGTTAGAATTTCTCAAATGCTTTAGCTCATGGAGCTATTTGGGCTAGGATCAGGTCAAAGATGGAGAAGGAAATGGCAATCCACTCCAGTATTGTTGCCTGGGAAATCCCATGGAAGAGGAGCATGGTGGGCTATAGTCCACAGGGTCGCAAAGAGTCAGATACCACTGCACCAAAGAACTGAGCATGCGTGCACACAGGTCACAGATATACTATGAGACAAGGCCTGCTTTGAGAAATGCTGATGGAAAGGAAAGGGTGTAGGTTTCCCACTCCGTCTTTGATTTCCACCCCAGCACTTTAACTTGTGAGCTGTGTGTGTGCACATTCTAGGAAATACCTTGAGGTCTGCCTCATCCATAAAACAGGTGTAATAACCACCTCATAGGTGTAATGAACTAACACACTCCAAGTGACTGACGATGGTGGGTACTTAATAAATATTAATTCCACTGCCTAAATCCCAATGCACGGGCTTGAGAACGATTTTCTCAACTACAGTGCAAGACTCTTCAATTAAAATTATGTTTTGCCACTGTTTAATTGCTACATAAACATGTGGGTGCTTGTGTCTTATTTATTCAGCATTTATTCAAAATGAACTTTGTGCGTGTGTCAGAGACGATACAATGAGTTCATCAAAACATTCCCTTTTCCTTCTGAGAAAGCAAGAGAGTTATTTTCCAGTGCTCCTTTGAGGCTGGTTATGTCCCCAGTACTGAGTTCTGGCCATCAGAATTTATGTGGAAAGGACTTAGAGCTCTTCTGAGTCTCAAACCTCGAAGATCTGTGTAGTCAGTCATCCATTCTCTAAAAGATGGAATTAGCTTGGAAGCCAGCATCCTTCGGGTACCGCTTGGAAGAATATTTCTCAGAAGGGCTAAAAACTACAAACATTAGCTTTAGATCTTGGGTAAATGGGCAAAATAACAAAAGCAACATGTATAACTGTTCAGACTGAGACAGTAGGGTTTAGGTGTTATCTCTACACAGTTACTTAACTTTGGCACTATTGCAATTTCGGGCTAGATAATTGCTTGCTGGGGGAAGGGAGGTGGGAGATTGTCCTGCACGTCAAAGGATGCTGAGCTATATTCACCGGATACTCACAGCAAAGCTCCCAATTGTGGCAAACACAGCTGTCTCCAAACACTGCTCAAGGTCCCCTGAGGGGCTCATTTGCTCACCTTGAAGACACGTGACTTAGCCTGGCCCAATCAGCACACTATACACCAACAATCTTAATGGCTTGCAAGCTTGTTGAAACACTGTACACACAGACTACAGATTTCATACCACTGTTTCACCAGCAACCTAAATGTCCATCAATAGAGGAATGGATAAAGAAAGTGTGGCATGGGTATGCGATGGAATATTACTCAGCAATAAAAAGGAACAGAAAGATACCATTTGCAGAGACATGGATGGACCTAGAGACTGTCATACAAAGTTAATTAAGTCAGAAAGAGAAATTTCATATATCATAAATTAAGGCATTATACTGTATATTAGAAAAAAGGTACCGATTAACCTATTTGCAAAACAGAAATAGAGACACAGATGTAGAGAACGCATGTATGGACACCAAGTGTGGAAAGAGGGGATGAATCTGGAGATTTTGGTAAAGAATCTGCCTGCAGTGTAGGAGACTTTGGTTCAATTCCTGGGTTGGGAAGATCCCCTGGAGAAGGGAACAGCTACCCAATCCAGTATTCTGACCTGAAGAAGTCCATGGACAGAGGAGCCTGGCAAGCGAGTCAGTCCATGGGGTCACAAAGAGTTGGATATAACTGAGCAACTTCCACTTTCATATACACTACAATGTATAAAAATAGATAACTAATGGGGAAAAAAAAAAACCAGATGTAGATATAACTGCTTGAGCATCTCTCTAGATTCCAACTCTTCCTGAGCCATATAACCTTCAGGATGAGACATCCACAGAAAGAAGGAAAAATGCTCCAGTCAGTCTAAATCATTGTGACTTGATTTGCAAGGAAACTTAATCTCCTGCCACACCTAGAGCGACATCTGTCTACATCAGGCCAAGTTGCCAATGGCATTACTGTCTGAGAGATGGCAGGGGTGGGCGGATGGGGTGGGGGTAGATTCCAAAGACCAGATTGTTCATTTCTGACACTCAGTATGTTAACTGTTGTTCTAGGAAGAAGCCAGCAGACACAGCCCACAAACCTAAAGATCGGCTCCAGAACCAAATCATCTTGAAAGAATTTAAAATAAACTCAAGCTGGTTTCTTCCTTGCAGGCTGTCTCAGAACCTTGAATAGGATCATATGCTTGTGAATCCCAAAGAGAAAGGATAGAGTTTCCCAAGAGGCTTTAGTGGTAAATAACCTGTCTGCCAATGCAGGAGACATAAGAGACACAGGTTTGATCTCTGGGTCGGGAAGATGCCCTGGAGGAGGGCATGGCAACCCACTCCAGTATTCTTGCCTGGAGAATCCCACGGACAGAGGAGCATGGTGGGCTACATTTCAGGGGGCTACAAAGAGTCCGACACGACTGAAGCGACTTGGCACTCACACTAACGATGCTTTCCCAGTTTATTTAATCCCGAAACATGAGGATGAGGTAACAGGGAGTAAGTGGATGTGAAAAGAGCATTTGTTGAGAACACAGGCTCTGACGAGAAACAGACCTTGGTTGATCCTGACTCAGGCTCTCTGAACCTCAGTTCCTCATCTATAAAATGGAGATAACAATGTCTCCTTCGAGGAGTGGAAATAATGCATGGAAACCAGTTAGCACAGTTATTGACACCGGAAGGGTGAGATAAATGAGAGCTTTCATCATTATCAATGCCACTGCGGCATGGATTCTCATATGGAAAGAGTTTTCTTATCTAATTTGCCTAGTAATCAATCAAAAATCCAAGGGGACTGTTGAGTAAAATGTTAAATAAATCCTGAGGAATCATGATGAAACATTCATAATATATGCTCTGCACTAAAATATCTTTACACTCTCCAAGGGATTCGTCTTTTTAATGCAGTATGTGAGGCACTGCTGGGGATGGGGAGACGCTATTGATCAGAAGGCCCTTTGGCGGTGACTTTTAAATCTGGGCCTTCTGTGTCACCGATCAAGTTAGAGCTCTTTGCAGCTGAGTTTGAGGGGAAGGGAGTTGTGACTGAGCCCTGGGGAACACTTCCAGGTTGCTGCCTTTTGCTGTCATGCTAAGACCCTCAAAGTATTGAAAGCTTCCTGCATATAAAAGTTTAAACCCCACAGAGCTGAAGAGCTACCAAGTGTTAAATAGAAGTGCAAGTATCATCCGTGAAAGTGTGAGGCCCACTCTCCCCAAAGATGCTCCAGATCCCAAATCCATTCGTTGTTTTGTCACGAAGTTGTATCCGACTCTCTGTAACCCCGTGAACTGCAGTTTACTCAAACTCATATCTGTTGAGTTGGTGATGCCATCCAACCATTTCATCCTCTGTTGCCCTCTTCTCCTTTTGCCTTCAATCTTTCCCAGAATCAGGGTCTTTTCTAGTAAGTCAGCTCTTCGTATCTGGTGGCCAAAGTATTGCAGCTTCAGCTTCAGCATCAGTCCTTCCAGTGAATATTCAAGGTTGATTTCCATTAGGATTGACTAGTTTGATCTCCTTGCAGTCCCAGGGACTCTAAAGAGTCTTCTCCAGCACCACAGCTTGAAAGCCTCAATTCTCTGGCACTCAGCCTTCTTTATGGTCCAACTCGCACATCCATACATGATTACTGGAAAAAACATAGCTCTGAATATACAAAACATGACGTCTCTGCCTTGACAAATGGAAATTCATCCCAATGTATCCTGAGTCTGTTCTATGCATTCATGTAATTTAACTCCAATTCAACATGTGCCCATTGATACTTCCTGTATCAGTCTGCTTCAGGTATAGCTGGATCCAGAGCCTAAAATGCTGATATCAGCATTGTCTTTCACTTTCTTCTTCTCTTTACTGCTCCTTCCTCTTTATCTCTTTTTCCTCAGATTGATCCCTCTCCTAGTGACAAGATGAATGCAGCAGCCAAAGGTTATATTTATAGCTCTCAGAAAACATCATGGAATGGCTCAGACAGTAAAGAATCTGCCTGCAATACAGGAGACTCAAGTTTGATCCCTGGGTTGGGAAGATCCCTTGGAGAAGGGAATAGCTACCCACTCTAGTATTCTTGCCTGGAGAGGAGGAGCCTGACAGGCTACAGTCCTTGGGGTGGCAGAGAGTTGGACATGACTTTTAGTGACTAACACTTTTCACTTTCTTCCTGGTGGCTTCAGCAAATGTCCACATATTGATTCTGATTAGATAGACTTCAGTTATGAGATTGCTCCTAAACCCATCACTTGTGGTCCCTGATACAGAAAATGCTGACTAATAGGCTTGGGTCAATTTCCTAATCTTGAATTCAGGAGGTTGCGGCACCCCAATGAAACTACACACATTAAGGTAATTTCTTTAAGGGAGGAAAAAACTGCATGATATAACAAAAAAAAACAAAGGAGATATTGATGCTGAGCTGGTTAAAGAGATAGCAAGAGAGAGAGTTTTTCCAAAGTTCACCTATACATGATTTTAATACTGGAAGCCTGGCCTGCATTTTGTACACAAGAAGACTGAAGGACCAAGCAGTTGAAATCCACCTGCTACCATGTGACTGGCTGGAAACCCAGGAAGTCAGCCTCCAAATGCACTCTTAAACACACAAGCTTTCCACGAAGATGGCCTAGGTACCATTTTTCTTGTGCATTTTCTAAAAGGTCAGAAATGGGGTCGGCTGGAGGGGAACAGGGGAGAAATTCCTGGAAATGTAGTTCCCTCTAAGCCTTTTGGACCTCAGATCTGAATCCAACAAGGTGTGTCTTGTTGTGTCATGACCTCTGAATCAACCTCCCTTATCATCCTTGGACCTCGGTATTTTCTATGAAAGTGTAAGGGCTGATATAACAGTAATAGTTCCTAGCTGAAACACCAGAAATGGGTCATCTCATTTAAGCACAGAGATTTATTGAAAGATTATTTAGATGTTCACGGATTCACCAGAAAAGATGGAGAACTAGGCTTGAAAGATATCCAGGAAGAGGGGAAGTTGGGCAACTTGTGTTCCAGCCAAAATCATGCTCAGAACTAGTTTGCTGACATCACTGACATTGAATTCTAACCTGTTCCACTCATCCTGGACACTGTTGGGTCTCCTGGCAAAGGTCTTCACAGCTTGTTATAATTTCAGAACTGGGTACTGCTGGTTCCAAGGGTGGTAGTGCTGTCCCTGTGAGTTGGGGTGTTAACTCTCTCAGTGTTTGTTTCATAGACTCTCTATTGCCTGTTCGGGAGAACATACATCTGATTGGTTCAGTCTAGGTCTTGGGTGGTTCTCAACTGGGGTGACTGCCTGCAGGAGACACTTGGAAACATCTGGGGACAGTTTGGGATGTCACAACCAGGGCAATGGGTTTCACTGATACCCCAGTCATGGGAGCCAGAGATGCTTCTAAACATCCTACAATACACAGGACAGGATGCACCCCGGTTGAAATGTCTGGTCAAAAATGACCATTCGGACATTGAGAAATTCTCTCCTGCCTGAAGAGAAGGTTGGAAAAATGGAGTGTGTTGAAATTTCTATATCCTGTCAAAAGAGGTAAGCTCTGCTTCCCTCCAAAACTTATAAGATGGAGAATTCCTTATAGAAAGGAAGAAAGTGATGATGTTAAAAATAAGTCTCATTAGAAATAGATATCTCAGGACTTCCCTAGTGGTCCAATGGTTAAGAATCCGCCTTGCAATGCAAGGGACTCTGCGTCCACCCCTGGTCAGGGAACTAAGATCCCACATGACATGGAGCAAATAAGTCCGTCTGCCACAACTACTGAGCCTGCCCACCACAACTAAAAAATCTGCGCGTCACAACAAAAAAGTCCCTCACTGATGCAACAAAGATTCCATGTGCAGCAACTAAGACCCAATGCAGCAAATAAATAAATAGATCGCTCAGTTGTGTCTGACTCTTTGCAACCCCCATGGTCTATACAGTCCACGGAATTCTAAGGCCAGACTACTGGAGTGGGTAGCCTTTCCCTTCTCCAGAGGGTCTCCCCAACCCGGGGATCGAACCCAGGTCTCCCACATTGCAGGCAGATTCTTTACCAACTGAGCTATCAGGAGAGGCAAATAAATAGATAAATATGCAAAGCTATTTTTGGTGGTCTCTTAGAATCCTCCTTATATATGATACCGACTTGTTCCAACCCCATGTCAGCCTTTCTCCAAATTCTTCACCGTGTACATCTGCGTTCAGATCTGGTAGTTTCGTTGCTTGGTTCTTCCAGGTACTTTAGTTTAGATCATGCCAGCTCCATCTTTCTGCTTCTCAACCAAATCCTTACAGCTCTTGAAATCCTGCCCGTGGAACATCTTCCAAGAAGAGCCAAGTTCCAATATTGCTTTACCTTCCTTCATGGCTTCCTCAACAAGGCTGCCAATTCCACAAAGAGAAAAACACAACCTCATAACACCACACCGAGATGCCTGATCCACGGTTTGCAGTTCCCAGAGTGTCTGTGTCGATGCCAACAAAGACATCCTTACTCAAAGACAAATAGCCATGTGTGTGTGCAAGTCTCAAGAGGTTGAATAGGTTTTTTTTTTTTAATATTTTAATATTTATTTTGTTACTTAGTTACACCTATGTCAAAATCTCAAGTTGAATGGTTTTAACTGGGGATCTTGATGACCCCAGGTGAGAGGAGGAACTTAAGCCACTCTTTTCTTGGCCCTCGGGAATTCCATGAAGAATGAGAGAACCAGTTAGGCAAAACAGTGCAGCTGGGGACATCAGGAAGGAATTCTAATTCCAATGAGAATGAGTGACTTCACTCCACCAGGCACCTAAGAATGGGTTCCAGGAAGAGGCTATAAAGTCAGAAAGGAACTGGGAGAAAAATTAAAACCATCCCACGCCTGCCTCTCCACCTGCAAGAGAATATACAGCTCAGGCAACCTGCACCACAAAAATCATCCTTCGATGAAATTACAGTTCAGACAGCAAGGAAACCCAACAAATGAAGCGTTTTTCAGCCCAGCAAGCCTCTTTGTGTCATTTCAAAATTGCAGCTGACACTTTAATATTTAAACAGAGCAGAAGAGATATGGATTATTTATTTTCTTTTACTTTAATTTTACTTCTGTACCAGCTCCCAACTTTTTTTTTAACTTTAAAACAACAAAGCCCTACATTTTAACAGCAGTTTCTGCTCGATTCATCAGGTTGGGAATGTTAACCTGACATTTATAATCCACCAAAGCCTTTTTCAATGCCTTTGTCCCATTATCTGCTTCCATATTGCTATGAAATTACACTGAAAATATTTTTTGCTCTGGGCAAAACTAGTCATATAGAATTTGACTATGATCTATATATTTATGGAGGAAAATTAATCTTCAATGCTTCAAACTTTTTATGCCTCATAATTTTATCAAAAATGTCCAAATGCATCATAATGGAGCTGCCAAAGACATGAAAAATGTCCCACTTTCTTCCTAAGCTTTGGGGGAAAAAAAAACATGCTATCAGGATGCCTTTTGAAGGCATTGTCTGGTTATACTGTTTTATGGGCAATGCAACAACTGTAGCAGAAGCCAGTGAAAATCTAACAATGTAGGAGAAACTATGTAATAGCCCGTTTTAGATCAGTCATGGATCGCCCAACAAAACCATTCTATTGGCCGAAGCAGTTGTAAAACACCACTTATCCAGTCCAAGAAATGTTTTAAATCCACATTAACGTGAAATAAACCACAGATGTGTGAACAGTTGCAAGTGACAGAAACCCAACTCAAGCAAAACGAAAGAAAAATAGGCACTGAAGGACTCAAATAACAAGAGAGTCTTGGGGTGTTACTAGCTTTGGAACAAAGGCCCAGAGAATTCAACCAGGCATATATTTCTTGTCATTTTTCCAAGTGTGTCCACCCATGTGGCAGACATGATACACAGTGGTACACCCATATATTAGAGCCCACCCATCACAATAAAGGGCTTCCCAGGCCATGTAGTGGTAAAGAACCCATTTGCCAATGCAGGAGATGCAGTCCAATCCCTAGGTTGGAAAGATCCCCTCCAAGAAGGAAACAGCAGCCTACTCCAGTATTCTGGCCTGGCAAATCCCATGGACAGAGGAGCAGAGCGGGCCGCAGTCCATAGGGTTGCAAAGAGTCAGACACGACTGAGCACATCACAGTGAGAGTGATTTCATTCTTAGCTTTGGTAGAGAAGTCCATGAGGAGACTCTGATTGGCTCGACTCACATGTCTGTCTCAGAACTAATGACTGTGACCAATAAGGAGAGTCCTCTGATCTGGGTCACACCTCCTGTGGTAGATGGGAGGGCAAGGCCAATCCTATGGGATGAATGAATCCCCATCAGGAAGAGCCACTGTTCCAGCAGAAAGAAAAGGTGCTCTGGGCAAGGGCTTATAGAGATGACCACCCCTGGTGGTGCTGGATTTGGGAAGTGCTATTTCCATGTGTAACTTACTAAGCTATTCCTTTCTGGTTTCCACTGAAAATCCTAGAAACCATTGTGTCTTGCATGAATTTTACAGCGATCTGACTAAAGATTTCTATTTATATCCATAGTAAAACTCTACTTTTTGCTCTTCTACATTAGACAGTGGTGGTTGAAGTTCTCCATTGATTTGCTCAAACTACCCTTTTTCTGTCGTCTCCTGGACTCTGCTCCCTTCACCTCTGATTGTCTTCACCTCTTCTTTCTGAATGGTTTTTTAAAACAAACTAAAGTTGCCTGTGAGCTAGAAAGGTGTCACCCACTGCAACATTTTAGCCCCCACTTCCTGCAGATCACCAGGATTTGGGCTCACTGTCTTCTCATTTCATTTGTTGTGAACAGAAACTTAGATTTGGCCCTGTGATTACCCTTTGGTGTTTATGCGTTTATGGACTCATTCATCCATTTAGCAAATATTTAGTGAGCCCCTATGAGGTCTTGGGTACCATGCTGGGGGTCAAGGACAAAACCAGGTTATGTTCTATCTTCCTAGCACTGAGAATCTTGAAGAGAAGACAGAATGTTCCAATAGATAACTGGATAACGCGATGTATGCTTTTGCATGTACTGTAGGAGGTGGTGGTGATGGTGTTGACAATGGTGGTGATGGGGATGGTGATTATGATAATGGTGGTGATGGGGATGGTGATTATGATAATGGTGGTGATGGTGGTGGTAATAGAAGGGACATACTGTACTATTAAAGAAGCTTATTTGTAGTCAGAGAAGTCAAAAGGATTCTTTCCTAAAGAGTCAATATTTGTCCTGTGGTCTGAAGGATTAAGTAAAGAACATGGTGGGAAGGGGGGCGGGGCGGGCGGATAAAGGGATGAACAGACCACGAAGGCTGCCAAGAAGTCTTTCTCTGAACCTCATTTTCCCAGTCCCAATCTGGACAAGTGAGTTTTGGTCAATAATTCCAAATTCTCATCCACAATGTAAAACAGTCACTGAAAAATTTCAACCCATGAAAAGCCCAAATATGTAGTTGAAAAATTCTGTATGTAGACATTTCATAGGTATTTTACATTAATCTTTTTAAAAGAAAAATATATTATGGAGCACTATAAGTAGTAGCCCAGAGAAGGCGATGGCACCCCACTCCAGTACTCTTGCCTGGAAAATCCCATGGACGGAGGAGCCTGGTGGGCTGCAGTCCACGGGGTTGCGAAGAGTCGGACACAACTGAGCGACTTCACTTTCCCTTTTCACTTTCATGCATTGGAGAAGGAAATGGCAGCCCACTCCAGTGTTCTTGCCTGGAGAATCCCAGGGACGGGGGAGCCTGGTGGGCTGCCGTCTCTGGGGTAGAACAGAGTCGGACACGACTGCAGCGACTTAGCAGCAGCAGCAGAAATAGTAGCCATAGATTTGTTGTGCTGTTGTGTTTCGTCACCAAGTCATGGCGAACTCATGGACTGTAGCCCGCCAGGCTCCTTTGTCCTTGGAATTTTCCAGGCAAGAATACTGGAGTGCGCTGCCATTTCCTACTCTGGGGAATCTTCTCTATCCATGGATCAAAGCTGTGTCTCCTGTATCTCCTACATTGGCAGGCAGATTCTTTACCCTAAGCCACTGGGAAGCCTATATATTTAGTGGCCACTGATTGAGAAAATTCATAAAGATAAAAACACTAGTATAAGCTTAATGGTTTAAATGACTTTGCTTTACATTCTTCATAAGAGCATTATACAGATTTGAAAATTAGCTAGATATATATGCAGATATTAGTCACCTTCTCTACAGCAAGTGGATGGCAGGTTCACCTAAGGATTGAAGAACTTACTGGGACAAATTCATGCAGCTCACGCCCACCCCCGGCAGCCTGTGGCTCACAGGCTGTGAACAAGAGGAGACATCTGTTACTCGTTTGTGCTGCTCCTTATCTGTTCATTTTGTGAACTGCTCCCCACATGCTGTGATTCTGAGGTACCTATCCATCAAGGTCCCCTCTACTACACTCTCAGATGTGGGCTGGACAATTTCTTTGGGGAAGTGACATGGGAAATGGACAGAGTGCAGAGATGCCCTCTTAGATTTCCCTGGCTCCTCTTAGAAGCCCAGGGTCATCCTCCCATTGTGTAGAGATTCTTCTAGGAATAAAACTGGGAGACATAGAATGAACCCATGGCTTCAGGTGAGATAGAGGCCATTTAGCCTCTGGACTTCCTGTGTATGAGCTAATCATTTCGTCTTCCTTCTCTTACCATTTCAAACCAGTGCGAGCTGGTTTTCTATGACTTGCTGCTGGGAATAAGCTTGACTAAGAATACCATTTCCGCTAGTCCAAGCATTTGCAGGTTTGTGCCTATAGACAGAGAGTCCATTAGGACAAAGAAGCTCACTGCAACATGAAAAGTCAGTTATTACACAGAAATCATTACTACACTGGCAGTCAGTTTTTACATGGAGTCCACGATGGCACAAAGAGATCATTATTACATAAAGAGACCACAGAGTGAATTATTACAGGGGGAGTTTATTACACAGAGTCGTTTGTTAAGCAGAGAATCTATTATTATACAACAGCCCACTCTTATACTGAAAATCATTACATAGATTCCATCAGGACACAGGGAGATAATTACAAATCATAATACATTGGAGAACCCTGTTTGTTTAACCACCATGTCCTATTTACCCTATTTTTGGATTCCAGTCATTTCTGAGAGGCAACCCCTCTCTCTAAGAAAGATTCCACAGTGCCTACAGAGGAGTGAAGTGTCCAGGCACAAGTCTTGGGTATTGTTGCAAAGAAGGAAAATATATACCAAAAAGGCTAGCAATGTATAATCCATGGGGGAGAAACAGGAAACAGAACTGCCTATGGACCTGTATCCAACAACACCATTTGTTAGCTATTTCACCTTGACCATTGGCTTAATGTCTCTGGACCTTGGTTTCTTTCTCCATAAAACAAAGTTCTTAATGGTTCCTACCTCACATACCACATCTCCAGCTTCTCCAGTGGTCAACTGTATTTTTCTTCTTGTTGGTAATAAAGACTGTATTAACTTCCTAGGGCTACTATAACAAATAACCCAAACTTGGTAGCTTAAACAATAGAAGTTTTTACTTTCTTGAAGGTCTAGAGGCTAGAAGCTGGGAATCAAGCTATCACAGGACTGGTTTCTTTTGGATGTCCTAGGAAGAACATGCTCCATCCCTTTCTCTTCATTTCTATTGGCCACTGGGCATCCTTGTTGAACCTTAACTTGTAGACCTACCACGCCAGTCTCTGCTCTGTCTTCCTATCAACTTCTCTGCATTTCTGTCTTAAATTTGTCTTCTACTGATCAATGCTTCCATAGAATCTACGAGTATAACCACGAATCTATACTCTATATCTCAAATCTTTCTCTTACAAGGATACCTGCCAAGATGTAGGGCCCACATTTCAAAATCCATAACTTAATGAAATCTGCAAAGACTCTTTCTCCAAACAGGGTCAAATTCAAAAGCTCTGAGAAATAGGATATCAGTGTATGTGTGTGTGTATATATATACACACACACACACACACACATATTAGTATCCTTATTCAACCCACTACATAGATGGTCATCTTCAATTGCCAAAATTAGTAAATCACTTTTGTAAACAGAACTATAATATGTGTGTGTGTGTGCATCTTGCTCACACCTCTCATGTAACTACTTCTTATTTCAAAAAGCCCTAAAGGATCCATGTTTCTGCTCGTGGCAGGATATGTAAATCTATAGCAATTATTACCTTGATGAAAAGAGTACATGATAAGTCTTAATACAATTGCAAGCTCTGAAACCAAGGACTAATTTTAAGCAGTAAATGACATTAACCTGTGTTCCCAGGAGTACATTAGGATTTTCAAAATACAGCACTTTCTCCTTGCGCTGCCTGCATACAAATGGGACTCAATTTATTGCAAATGGTATTCCTGAGCCCAGCGCCAGTGACATAATTAAGAAATGTATTCAGCCTATTACTAATTTAACAGTGTTCGGGGTTCTTATCAAAAAGCCGTGTGTCTCCCCACAGTGTCGCCATCAAATTTATGCATTGTAAATACAAATATATTTTATTCATAGTGGATTCTTGCAACTTCAATTATGCAATAAGTATTTATTTGGAATTCATTCTTTTCCCCCCATTTGATAGCCATCATTAATTCATGTGAAACTGATTAAGCCTCTTGTAAAGCTCCAGCAAACACCTTAGAAGACAAACTCAATTTGTAAGGATGTAGTTGTTGTCATGATTCTTTCAAATGAAGAAAAAGATAACCCCTGGACCAAATAACTTCAGGGCTGGCTGGTGCTTAGCAAAATGGTGGAGTAGGATAAGTTAATTTTTGTGGCACCAATTTTATTGTTGACGGGGGCATCCTTCTTCCCTCCCACAGTATCCAACTCCCATATACAACTGGTATCCAAGAGGCCTCTCTAACATCTCCCTGACATGTTCTTTACCCCGTCTCCCTCAGTTCCTTAAATGGAAACACCATAGATCCAAGTGTTGCAGGAATGGGGACCTCTTTCAGGGCCTTTGTGGGCTCTTGTTTAACACTGGAAAATGAATTGTCCAAGGAGACATACACGAGCTGACAAAGCAAGAGACATTGGGAAAGGGTGCTCAAGGGGAGAGCATTAGGGTAGGGAACCCAGGAGAATTGCTCTCCCAGATGGCTCAAAGTCTTGGTGATGAGGTTAGTTTCTAGGTTTCTGTGGCCAATCATTTGGACTCAGGATCCTTCACTGGTGGTGCAGGCATTGCCCAGCCAAGATGGATGCCAGTGAGAAGGATTCTGGGAGGTAGAAGGACACGTGGCATTGCCTTTTGATGTTTCCTGAACTCTTCCGGTTGGTGGTGGCTTGTTAGTTCCATGTTTCTTACTAGGACCTCCACTCATAAAAAACTCATTAAAATAGTTACTATGATGCCTGGCCAAGGTGGGTGGCTTCTGTCAGTGTGCTCCCCCTAACACATGTTTATGCCTTCCCCTTGCTTTCAGCAAAAATTTTCTTGGAAGAGGGGAGAATGCCTCCCAGAAGAAAGATGGCAACCAGTGCTACTTTGGGGTTCTTGCCCGGAGACTCCCAGGGATGGGAGAGCCTGGTGGGCTGCCTTCTATGGGGTCGCACAGTGTCGGACACAACTAAAGTGACTTAGCAGCAGTAGGAGCAGCGACTTTGGGGTAAAAATGGAAGAAATTAAAGGAGGGCTGCTATTTCAAATGGGCCCATCTGGCAGCTCTGAAAAGATAACCCTAGGATAGAAAAGTAAATGAAATGCAGAAATCAACAGATGCCTGGAGGAAGGGCGAGCTTGGTAAACTTGTCTGCCCAAGAAAGCACCTAAAACCAGGTGCCAGGATAATAATGGTCAGGAAACTGTGACAAGATGCTAATTAAATGCCCATGGGGGTTCATTGAAAATAGGTTTAAAGGCCTGTGCTGGTCACAGGGAAAAGCCAGATTCCTTCTCTCTTTAATGATGCTACCATTTTCTGAAATGAGGCCTCTTAGGCAGAGCCTGGAGTGAACACATTTCAAAGGAGACGGTTTGACACATCATCAAAGCAAGTGGTTGGAACCCTCAACCCAGGGATGGGAGGTGAGAGACAGCCAGCCTCCAGGTTCCAGGCCCCCATCTCTCCAAACCCCTGGCCCCATCCTATTGAAGATGGCACACTGGCAGACTCTCTTATCACGAAGCACAGACAATGACAACTGCCAAATCTTCCAGCTTCTCTGAATGATTGTCCAAAGCCCACTCTCTCCCAGGACCACAAATCTCCTTCTGGGAGAAATGATCTTGAGCAGCTTTCATGACAAGCTGACTTGCTGAGAATTCCTCTCTCCTCCTCTGCACACCTAGTTGTTGACTCAAATGTCACTTCCATGGGGGATTATGTCCTGATCAAATAGACAACATCAGGTCTCCCTGTCATAGACTCTCGGGGCTTCTTAAGAGCCTCCCAGTGCCTAGTTTTATGAGACAATGTGGTTAATGTCTATTCAAGCTGTAACCTCCAGGAAACTCAGGTTGTATTGCTAAAAGGTAAAGGTTTAAAAAGGATAAAATTGTGAGTCTCTTACAAATGAACACATCTCAAAAATTTTTACTTAACTCTTTCATGTTAATACTCAGAGGAGGATCCAAAGGGCTGAGAAATATACAGGAATCAGAAATGTTGGGGGTGGGGTGGGGAATGCACAAATAGTGGCAAAACTAGCAACACTGGTCAATATCCACAGGGCAAGAATCAATTGCATTCCCTGGGACACAATTTGCATTTCTATGAACAAGAGTCATTTGCATTGCTATCAGCTTTCTACAATTTACAGAGCTGTAAAATAGCTCAAAGACAGGGAAAGAGTGAGATAGTGCAGAGAAGGCCAGATAGGACCCCCCAGTCATCTTTCTGGCTCTTGTCAAAGTGTTTCACAGGTTTTCTCAATTTTGCTCATCTTGTTTGCTTCCCACTGCTTTGCCAAGCGCTCACAACACAGCAGATCCTTGGTGAATATTTATTAAATGAAAGGCAGTGTGGTGAAACAGGAGGGAAAGGGGCAGGGTACAATCTTTTAAAAAAATTAAAAAATGACATAACCCGAGACAGGACATAAATCGATTAGAACCAAATAGGTCCAAGATGGTGAATGAGTTGACTTCCACTAGATCCTAAGCCTCAGTATCGCTCATTGTTACATATCAGCAAGTTAAATAACAGACCTACAGGTGCCATGACAGCTAAAGTCCACCACAAGGGTCAAAAAGTGGGCTGTGGCCCCATTCCTGGAAATCCTCCCCCTTCCCGCCAAAAAGCTAGAGTCCTCCTCCCACTTATTAGCCTATGAAATTACCCAATCCTATAAAAACTGACAACTCCCTACCCTGGTGCCACTCTTGCCTTCTGAGATGGCCCACACTCTTGTCTGTGGAGTGTGTTTCTCTATAAATAAATCCTCTTCTTACCTACCACTTTACCTCTCACTGGATTCTTTCTGCAACGAGACATCAAGAACCTGATCCTTACTAAGTCCTGAGACCATGTGTGATCTCAGTTAAAAAACCCATGAGTTCAGACCCATGGGTTCAGGTTCCAGTTAGGTTACACAGTTCCAAATGTATTTATTGAATACAAAACAAATTTTGTATTCAGTAGGGGTGGGTCTCAATCTGAACCTACGTACGTTTCCTCAGAAAGCATGTCTGCTCCTGACTAATGGACAGGCGAAGAGGTTCCACCAGGATCTTGGGAGAAAACATGGTAAATAACACACTTGACTCAGTAGTAAATTTTCATTGATCAGAGGAGACAGTGTGCCCACCATATATACACCCGTTTTAATATGTGGATGCCTTAAAAGAGGTTAGATGCTCCAGGCACACTTAAGAAAACAGTTTTTTAAGGAGATCACAAATGCAAAAAGGTTTTGGAAATGGTAAAATGCTAAAGTATTGGAGGATGAGATAACAAAGTATTCATTCCAAATTTGTGTCACATGGATTTAGATGCAGGAAGACATTGTCTCAGCCAATAAAAAATGTTTGTACCACCCCCCACACCACTTTCAGTTTAGGACATAATTTAGGAAACAAAACCTTGCCCCCCTTTTCATCTCTTTGATCACATCAATAAACACTTACCAGTTCCTGAATCTCATCTCTAGCTTCAAAGTGCTTCACTCACACTGGTTCTCTCTAAGACCATGGAGGAAGCTTGGTGATGTGCTTATTTGATTATACTTTTTTTTCCCCTAAAATATCAAAGGTTAACTATTCTACCTGGTATTGGTTAAGATTATTGATTATATTTTATCAATAACTCCATCACATTTCCCCTTGTGTTGGGTGGCATTCCAAAGGCACAGACATTCAGAAGGAGGGATTCATCGAAGAGAACTTGACTTGAGGATACAGTTAATTGGGATTTTGTTTTCAGTCATTGCCATAGAGAATTAAATTACTGCTGCTGCTCCTTCTGTCGCTTCAGTCATGTCCAATTGTGCGACCCCATAGACGGCAGCCCACCAGCCTCCGTCGTCCTTGGGATTCTCCAGGCAAGAACACTGGAGTGGGTTGCCATTTCCTTCTCCAATGCATTAAAGTGAAAAGAGAAAGTGAAGTCACTCAGTTGTATCCAACTCCTAGTGACCTCATGGACTGCAGCCCACCAGGCTCCTCTGTCCATGGGGTTCTCCAGACAAGAGTGCTGGAGTGGGGTGCTATCGCCTTCTCCGAAATTACTGCTATATCCCAGTATAGGAATGGCTTCAAGGAATATGGGTATACTCATTCCATTGTGTACAGTCCCTAGGAGTCATGATACAAAAATTCTAGGAAGAAGTTATATCGTGATATACCTGAGTTATAGCCCCCAGATCTGGAAATACATAAATAGGGAGAGAAAAAAACATGATTTGAGGTTTCAGGAGGTAGATGTTAGTCTGTGGGAAATTCTTGCAGTCATTAGCTGTGCAAGATTCTTATGTCACTGATTTGGTTCTCATTGATATAGACTCAAAATGGAATTGCCTACCAACAGTGAAAGTAAAGGTCTCTCAGTCATGTCCAACTCTTTGTGACCCCAGGGACTATACAGTCCATGGAATTCTCCAGGCCAGAATACTGGAGTGGGTATCCATTTGCTTCCCCAGGGGATATTCCCAACCCACAGATCGAACCCAGGTATCCTGCATTGCAGGTGGATTCTTTACCAGCTGAGACACCAGGGAATCCAACTACCAACAGGGATACACTCAAAAAAGATACAGCTTATACAATTTTAAATGCTATATACTTTTTCCAATTTAAATTTTTAAAAATAAGAAATATTTTAAGTAGGTGTTATCAAAATTCATGTGGTTTTAGGGCATAAACCTAAAAAACAGTGAGAATGTGGTCACATATTTTATCAAGTACAGTCATCAATAATAATAGAAAAACATCTCAAATCAACAAAACAATTATCTTTCTTTTCTGTGAAAAATATCCCAAAATTGTCATTCTAAGAAAAAGCAATCAAAGAATATGCAGCTAAAAGGTGTAAGAAAAAAGTATCCTGTAGGTGTATCAGAAAGCTAATAAAGAGAAAATAGTACATCATTTCTCTGGATTTTGTGATGCTTTGTGCTTTTTGTTGGCTTGTAAAAAATCTGTAATTTGCTGTGATTTATGTCCTCATTCTAAATAAATATCCACTTTCACAACATATTTTTTGCTCATGATTTTATAGTTTTTTTCCCTTAAAGACGGCTTTGGATGAAGCATAACTGTCAGGCCCTATACAGCTTGGACATGGACGTGTTCTTGGTATGGGAGAGTGGGGGTCATTCCTCGGCCCACTCCATCCATTATTCTCACCCATCACTGATTCCCTCACTCCAAGAATGGGAGAAGGAAAGGAAGTCAGAACATCATATTATGGAACTTCCCTGGTGGTCCAGTGGTTAAGACTCCATGATTCCACTGCAGGGGGTACAGATTCAAATCCTAGGTAGGGAACTAAGATCCCACATGCTGCCTGGCATGGCCAAAAAAATTTTTTTAATTAAGATTTTAAAAATTAATACTAATTACAAAAAAGAAACGTCATAGTATACAACACTTGATAATTCTAAAACCTTTTAAAAAATAGTATTTGCAGAGCTGCCACAATGTAAATATGTCAAAATGGCAACATCAAAATATCAAACGTCATACAAAACAGACCCATACACACTCCATCTGAGTCCAAAGCTCTACTAACACAAGCTGCCCTTTCCATCAACATGGGAGCAGCCTGTGTGTCATGGAGGAAATTCCCAAATAATTTAGATTTGTTAGGTAGAAAGGGGTTCCCAGGTGGCACTGGTAGTAAAGAGCATGCCTGCCAATGCAGGAGAGGTAAGAAATGCAGGTCTGATCCTTGGGTTGGGAAGATCCCCTGGAGGAGAAAATGGCAACCCACTCCAGTATTCTTACCTGGGGGACCCATGGACAGAGGAGTCTGGGGGCTTCAGTCCACAGCGTCGCAGAGTTGGATATGACTGAAGGGACCTAGCAAGCATGCACACAGGCAGAAGGTCTGCCCCCAAATACCCACATCCGGATCCCCAGAACTTGAGGGTACATCACCTTCCATGACAAACGGGGAATAGAGTTTCAGATAGAATTGAGGTTGCTAACCACCTGACCTTGAGATGGAGCAGTTATCCTGGATGGTCTAGGTGGGCTCAGTATAAACACAGGAATCCTTCTACATGAAGGGGAATGAAGTGAGTCAAAGAAAGAGATATGACCACAGAAACAGGGTCAGAAAGATGCTGTTACTGACTCCAAAAATGAAGGAGCCACAAGCCCAGGAATGCAAGTGGCCTTGAGAAGCAGGAAAAGTCAAGGAAATGGATTCTCCCCAAGAACTTACAGAAAGGAATGTGGCCCTGCCAAAGCCTGAATTTCAGTGCAGTGAGACAGGTGTCAGATTTCTAACCTACAGAAGTTTAAGATATTCAATTTGTACTGTTTTAAGCCACTAAGTTTTAGTAATTTATTACAGCAGCCATAGGAAATTAATACACTAAATATTTGAGTAATGGAGACCCTGAGATATGGGTCAGATACATTAAGTTTTTTGGTTATAAAACACAATGTGTTTTGATAGAAAACACATTGTTGGTGTTTTGTCACCCAGTCATGTCCAGTTTTCTTTTGCAACTCCATGGACTGTAGCCCATCAGGCTCCTCTGTTCATGGGATTTCCCAGGCAAGAACATTGGAATAGGCTGCCATTTCCTCCTCCAGGGGATCTTCTTGAACCAGAGATCGAACCCATGTCTCCTGTGTCTCCTGCACTGGCAGGCAGATCTTTACCACTGAGCCACCTGGGAAGCCCCAGAAAACCCATTAGAAGAAGATCAAGCCAGCCAATCTTAAAAGATATCAACCCTGAATATTCTTGGAAAGGACTGATGCTAAAGCTGAAGCTCCAATACCTTGGCCACCTGATGCGAAGAGCCAACTCACTGGAAAAGACCCTGATGCTGGGAAAGACTGAGGACAGGAGGAGAAGGGGACGACAGAGGATGAGATGGTTGGATAGTATCACTAACTCAATGGACATGAGTTTGAGCAAACTCCGGGAAATGGTAAAGGACAGAGAGGCCTGGCGTGCTGCAGTCCATGGGGTGGCAAAGAGTCAGACATACCTTAGCGACTGAACAACAACCACCAATAATAAGAGGAATGTACTGGTGGGCATAATAAAAATAAATCCAGCTCCACACCATGAATGAACCAGTGACTGGAGCCAGAAGGGCTGGAAGCACCCCATTGGCTTGGCCAAAGTCACGTGCTGTGATGCGCCCCACACCCTTCCAAACAGGGGCTAAGTCAGCATCACATGGGTCCCAGATGGAACCAGGTTTCTTTGGACAGGAAGGAGGAAAAGCCAATTCTGAAGTGACTGCCACCAACACAGTGTATCTTTTCATTTTCTTTTACCCAGTCTATAAAGATAGGCATTAAATCTGACCAGTGCAGACACATGAAAACAAACCAAGAAAAAAAGAAATTTGTTGGCACTGGAACACCCATCTTCCGGGTGACTGATTGACTATTTTCTTAATTATTTGCTCTTACCTTCACTCCAGTTGAAATAGTCGGATATTCTGCCCGAGAAGTTGATTGATAAACCTTCAAAAGCTGGTTGTCTTTAAAGGATTCATCCGAGTCCTTTTCAGTGTTCTTTTGTTTGTTTCTGTAGCTTAAAGGGCGCCAAGTCAGAGTTCCTTTTGGTTGATTCTCTCCACTAAATGCTTAGTTGCTATTGTTTTATTGCAATCTATTTATAAGAAATGTGCGATGCCCGCCCCCCCCAACCGCCCCCATGATGCCAGCAGCCCTGAGCTGTGCTTGTTTACTGCTTCTTTCTGTACAGGAACCTGTCCTTGAGATTCCACTGCCAATGTAAGGGATTAAGGGGCTAAGTGAGTCTGACTAGAGTAGGAATCTTTCAAATATGCTTCTCTTGCCCAGCTCTTTTGCAGGCAATTTTTATTTAACACACACACACACACACACACACACACACACAGAAGGCTGTTGTTACAGCACACACACACACACACACACACACACACACAGAAGGCCGTTGTTACAGCCTGGTAACCAAACAATTACATTTCCCAAGATCCAGTCAATTTCTTTTTATGCCATCTTGGAAAAATAGAAAAATATACAGGTATAACAAATGTAATTATCTAAATATACATATTTCCATTCGTTAGTAATTTGCTCTTCTCCTTTGATCAAAAGTCCCCCAAAGGAAGAGCTAGCCATCCGTTCTGCCACACAAACAATGCATTCTCAGCAGCAGTGGAACAGAATCTGCTCAATTGCCTGGAAACCATTTCTGTCAGAAGTGTTTTAGTTCCGACCCAGTGACGGTCAGAACCACTTTTTACTCGGGAAGGACTCTCCTGCAGGGAGAGCTTCTATACCTAAAGCCTGGACATCTGGAGATTTCTGGTGTGCAAGAAAAAATGGACGTGTCTCTAAAGGCAGCCCACTGTCCCTCCGGACCCCTCCCCACAAAGGAGGACTCAGGAATCAAAGGCTCTGACACACAACCACTAAAGCCACTAACGCCAAGTCAATGTCTTGATCCATCACACAAAATGGTAAAAATGATGACGACAATGATGCTGCTAGGACTTTCAGTCGCGGTGCACTTTGCACATGCCTGCACGCTCCCTCAGTCGTGTCTGACTCTGCGACCCCATGGACTGGAGCCCGCCAGGCTCCTCTTTCCATGGGATTCTTCAGGCAAGAATACTGGAGTGGGTTGCCATGCCCTCCTCCAGGGGATCTTCGTGACCCAGGGATTGAATGTGCGTCTCCTGTGGCTCCTGCATTGGCAGGCGGATTCTTTACCACTGAGTCACCTGGGAAGCCCTATGCTTTGCACATGTTAGCTCATTAAATCTCCAAATGGCCAGGGAGCAAACATTAACATCACGCCTGCTTTACAGCTGAGGAAGCCTAGTTCTAAAGCGCTTCAGCAATGCTCCTGTTATCACTGGGTTTCTCAGTCCCGGCACTATTAACATCTTGGGTTGAATTTCCCTGGACATTGCCAGACACTGAGCAGCATTGCTGGCCTCTCTCTAGTGGCATCCCCTCCTCCAGCTGTGATGATAAAAGTGCCTCCGGATACCGTCCCCCTAGATGGGATCTGCATTATGGCATTGATCAGTAGTGGGATCTAGATTTGAGCTCGCTTACTTAATTGCTCAAAATTAGAGCGCAATTCGCTCTATCCCCAGAGTATCGATGACTCATTCTGGATCAACAGCGAAAACACATCTCTCTTCAGCCTGCACGTGTCCGTGCTCAGTTGCTCAGTCGTGTCCAACTCTGTGCAACCTCACAGACTGCAACCCGCCAGGACCCTCCTCCCCCGCTGGACCCAGTGATTGGATCAGGGAAGGGATGAACCAGCCAAACCAACCAGAAGCTTCTCTTTCAACCCTTACCGAGGGTTAATATGGCATGTGCAGAGAACAAGAAACAGAATGAACAGTGTCTGTCGATTTAAATGGTCTGGGTGGCAGGGCTGTAATGTCCGTGGGTAACAGCAGTCAGGGATGGGGTGAAGATTTACATTGGGGTCAGAATTTGGAGAGCCTTAACTAGTATTCTAATGTACTTCAATTTGTAAAAATAGATGAAAGCCTGGTATGGAACAAACAGAGTTCTATAGGCTGAGTTGAGAGGAGTAACACACACAGAGCTCCAGCCCTCAAGAGGATGCGATCAAGGAGGATCACGTACAAGGTGCTAATTGCAGTATAATGTGTAATTAATTCTCTCACGCAGGTATAGAAAGGAGGAGTGGCACAAATACCTAATAGCCAGTGGGGAGTGTAAAAAAAAATAATGACAAGCCAATGAGAAGCAGAGTAGAAAATTTTTCCAGGCACCAGGAATGGCATAAGCAAAGACTTGGACTCATGATAGATTTTCGCCTATTTGGGGAGTTCAGTATGGCCAAATTATAAGACCAAATGGGGGAGAGTGATGGAGGTAAAGCCTAAGAAAGCTTGCGGCTTAGTCTGAATGAAAAAAAAAAAAGGAATAAAAAGAATGTTTAGCTTATTGGGAAGGGAATTACACATTTTTGAAAAATTGCACTGGAGTGTTTGATCGCAGTAATAGTCAATGCCCATTTTATTTGTTGTTGTTTTAACTGGAGGATACTCGCTTTACAATTTTGCATTAGTTTCTGCTGTACAATGTGAGTCAGTGCCCATTTTAAATGGTCCATGCTGTGTAATGTATAATCAGCATTCTACTGTATCATTCCTTATAAGTTCAAAGTCAGTTAAGTTTCTGCTGCTGCTACTAAATCACTTCAGTCATGTCCAACTCTTTGTGACCCTATGGACTGTAGCCCACCAGGCTCCTCTGAATATGGGATTCTCTGGCAAGAATACTGGAGTCAATTGCCATGCTCTCCTTCAGGGGATCTTCCTGACCCAGGTAGTGAACCTGTGTCTCATGTCTTCTGAATTGGCAGGCAGGTTCTTTACCACTAGCACCACCTGGTAAGCCCGATTAAGTTTCTACTTTCTATCAAAAGGCCATATGCATAGAATATACATGCAACAAAATGAAATTTTATCTCTAATATAGAAACCTTTTGTAATCTATACCAGCTTGGTCCAATAGAATTTACTGTGATGATGTAAAACTTCCGTACCATGTTATCTGATATGGCATCCTCAAGGTACAGATACAAACTCCAATACTCTGGCCACCTAACGTGAAGAACTGACTCATTGAAAAAGACCCTGAGGCTGGGAAAGATTGAAGGCGGGAGGAGAAGGGGACTACAGGGGATGAGATGGTTGGATGGCATCACCAACTGGATGGACATGAGTTTGCACAAGCTCAGGGAGTTGGTGATGGACAGAGAAACCTGGTGTGCTACAGCCCACAGGGTTGCAAAGAGTCAGACACAACTGAGCAACTGAACTGAACTGAGGCAGAGATAGTTATAAAGTTCTTAAAATGTGTCTAGGACAACAGAGGAACTGAGTGTCTTATTGTGCTTAATTTAATTTGCTCAATTTAAATTTAGGCCTAAATACTCAGAAGTGGTTAGTGGCTACCATCTTGGATAGCACAGGTCTCTCAGTTCAGTTCAGTTCAGTTCAGTCGCTCAGTCGTGTCTGACTCTTTGCGACCCCATGAATCACAGCACACCAGGCCTCCCTGTCCATCACCATCTCCCGGAGTTCACTCAGACTCATGTCCATCAGGTCCGTGATGCCATCCAGCCATCTCATCCTCGGTCGTCCCCTTCTCCTCCTGCCCCCAATCCCTCCCAGCATCAGAGTCTTTTCCAATGAAAGCAAATACATGGATACAAGATATGAAATTTGACAGAAATTAATTAGGGCAGCATCATAAGAATGAACAAGTGTGGTAACTTATTGAAAGGTCTGTGTCAAATTGGAATGCTATTAACTCCTTCTTTCTGAAAGGGAGATGGAGAGAAAGGAAGAGCCTAGGAATTGTCTCTTCCTAGAATTAATTACCTTCTGGTTAGAGTCACTGAAAGAGTCAAGTTGAACACAGATAGGCTTTGAAAGCAATAGAAATTAAAAAGCAAATGTTACGACAAAGCTTACACATCAACCTTCTTGAAAGTGTATTGATCTCTTACAGAATAATCTTTTGGAAAGATGTACGCCATCAAGGATACTTAAGGAATAAAAATCTGTATTTGAGATGAGCACATCTTCCTTTTGACTATCTGGTACCCCTTTCCTGTTCTTCTCATAATAGCACCATTTGTTTTTTCCTATGGGGACCTGTCGTTTCCATATTCCACATGAGCCTTATAGAGTTAAATCTTAACCCACAGTCTTGATACAAAGCCCCGACTGGTCATTGCGAATACTTCCCCCATCTGGACCCAGTGATTGGGTCAGAGAAGGGATGAACCAGCCAGGCCGACCAGAAACTTCCCTTTCAACCCTTTATAGAGGCTAGAATTCTCTCTGAAACCAAAAGCTAAAGATACTGTAGGTGTGACATTGCCAGTGACCATCTCTTTGTTTGTCCAAGAGAGAAGCAGATCAGAGGCAGAAACAGAGACACAGAAAGCCCTGGGGATACAGTTCAAATCCGCTCACCCCCCCATCCCCCATGCCTGAAGTGTCTGATTAGCCCCTGGGAATTCCTTTTTGTGTGAACTAATCATTCTCTCTTTTTAAAGAACTTGGATTGACCTGAGTTTCTGCCAGTTGCAAATGCAAGAGTAATACATTGGCCCACAGAAGGAACAGATTTTGAAACTTGATAGATGTATTTTCCCTTTGCGTGTACAAAGTCGCTTCAGTCATATCTGAGTCTTTGGGACCCCATGGACTGTAACTCACCAGGCTCCTCTGTCCTCAGAATGTTTCAGGCAGGAATACTGGAGTAGGTTGCCATTTCTTTCTCCAGGGGATCTTTCTGACCAGGGATCGAACTGTCGTCTCCTGTGTTTCCTGCACTCACAGGAGGATTCTTTACCACTGAACCACTGGGGAAGCCCCCTCTTCAACTCACTGCCCAGTGAAAGTACTGCTTCCCCTCTTTCCACAGAGCCACCTTCACCAGACTTTTTTTTTTTCCCCATTCCTTCACTCTCATTTGGCTCAGATGGTAAAGCATCTGCCTGCAATGTGGGAGACCTGGGTTCAGTCCCTGGGTGGGGAAGACCCCCTGGAGGAGGAAATGGCAACCTGCTCTAGTATTCCTGCCTGAATATGCAACATATTTTTGCATATAGTTGGTCATTGTTGCCTGCATGCTCAGTCATATCCAACTCTTAGTGGACTGCAGCCCACCAGGCTACCCTGTCCATGGAATTTTCTAGGCAAGAATACTGCAGCGGTTTGCCATTTCCTTCTCCCAGGGGTCTTCCCAACCCAGAGATCGAACCTAAGTCTCCTGAGTCTCCTGCAACGTCAGTGCAGTCTTTACCACTGTGCCACCTGGGGATGCATTTCTTACTTTCACTGTAAGACCCCCCCTCTTTTTTTTTTTTTTTTGCCCTCTCACATTCCTTCTTCACTGCCAAGCTCAAATAGCTTCTCTGGAAAGCAACCCAAAGCCTGTTCATCCAGAACATGTTTTTCTCTGCTCCATTCTCTTATAGTATTCTATTTTTGAATACCTCTTTTAAACTACTCATCTCCATCTGATTTTTATTACCTCTAATTGTGTCCAAGTCACTTGCGACCCTTCCAAGGACACAGGCTCTGTCTTATTCATCTTTCTTCTTCTTTTGCATTTAGCATGGGGAGCTGCCCGCAACTGACACTAGAAAGTGTTTGTTGAATGGCACTGCAGTGCAAAGAAGTGTCTTTCAAAGACGTAAAAGAGAAAGAACAGTGACAGCTTAGCTGAAGAGAGCACAATGGACTGAAAAACCACCAGCTTTGATCAAAATGTGGCCCCAGGAACTCTCCAGCTGCTCACACCCGATTTCCTGGCTCTGTGGGAGCAATGGATTCTCAGAAAGAAACAGTGTGATCAGGGCTCAGGGAGAGAAAAGAAAAACAGCAGTTACGCAAAGGCGGTGGTTACGCATGTGTAGAGTATTAACATACAGCACAGTTCACCAACCAGAACACACACCAGAGGGAGGCTGAAAACCTTGGCAAAGCTGTGTCCTTTGCTTTACACATATTTCGAGTTTTGACACCTGGAAGCAGCCTGTCATGCTGTCTTTTTGTAGAAGACTGATGTGGAATAACATTTAAACTATTGGAAGAGGTTAAAAATAACTAATCTAAAGCTTCAAGGAAAATATTAAAATGTTTAGAATAACAGAATTTTCCTTCTAGAAGGCATCACAGAAATCATCATTTTCAGAGATAGCAAATAAAGGAGACGTGCTGCTAACCTTCCTTTCCCAAGGTTATAGCAAAGCATTTCAACTCAGTTGCCTAAGTATTTCTCGGAGAGGGAAGATATCTCAGAATCCTCAACACAGTGTTAACACCGTAATCGTTGACCAGTGAGATGACATTATTTTCCATCCCTAATCTAGTCAACTGCCTCCCCTAGTGAGATCAAAGTACAACCCAGAGAGGGGAGGGAAATTCTCTGATGACTCAGTGACCCATGCAAACTTAGAACTACATCCCGGTTTAGTTAACTTTCTATACTCCATATCGCCCACTTGTTTATTCCTTTCTTGGTCATGGCTCCTACAATGATATATACATTCCAAACAAATCACTTTATGGTATCTCATCTAACATCAAGCCCAGCAAGAAATCCCAAGGTCTGCCTGTTCCTTCAAGTTGAGAAAACAGCATCTCTCTCACAGACATCACAAACCATTTTCTGACCGCTCCATGTTGCTGTTGTTGAGTTGCTAAGTCATGTCTGACTCTGCAACCCCATGGACTGTGGCCCACCAGGCTCCTCTGTCCATGGGTTTCTCCAGGCAAGAATATTGGAGTGAGTTGCCATTTCCTTCTCCAGGGGATCTTCCCAACCCAGGGACTAACCCGGGTCTCCCGCATCTCCTGCACTGGCAGGCAGATTCTTTACCACTGAGTCACCTGAGAAGTCCAAAGGACTTCATCCTCAGTTAAATCTTCATCCTCAATTGAATCAGTCTTTTCCTTGGCTATCAGCCTGCTTCTCAGCTTCTGATATGGCGGTGGTACAAGGCACTCCCTGGCAGGTATCTGATCAGGAATAAGCTTTGCTGAATGTCTCCTCCGGCTTCCCCTGCCTGCAGCTGGCACCTCAAGGTTGCCCAGATCAAGCCCGGGGCTGCTGGAAAGGGCACAGCCTGAGTTCCAAGCACTTTAGTGTTTCTTTCCCTTTCCTTTCAGTGCAGCTGTTTGTAGAGTTTCCCAGAGGGAGAACTTGAAAGGGCCTCTTAATAACCTTGTTCAGAGCTCCAGAGGAGAAATTAAATCTTTCTGCAAATTCAGCATGGAGCTGATATTGGCGAGACAAGATCTCAGATGGCCTTTCTGGCACCTGGGCTATTTGGAAATTAACCCCTTGGTTTCTGTGAATTATGGGATGCATCACTGAGAGTGAAAGAGAAGAAGAGAGGGAGGCAAGAAAGAAGGAAGAAGGAAATGGTCTTAAAAAAATTTTTTTTTTTGTATTGGTGTATGTGAGAATCTCTTGTACAGGAAGGAGATTAAACCAGTCAATCATAAAGGAAATCAGTCCTGAATATTCACTGGAAGGACTGTTGCTGAAACTGAAGCTCCAATACTTTGGCCACCTGAAGAGAAGAGACAATTCATTGGAAAAAGACCCTGATGCTGGGAAAGATTGAGAGCAAAAAGAGAAAGAGGCAACAGAGGATGAGATGGTTGGATGGCATCACTGACTCAATGGACATGAGTTTGAGCAAGCTCTGGGAGAGAGTGAGGGACAGGCATGCTGCAGTCCATAGAGTCACAAAGAGTCAGATATGGCTTAGCCACTGAACAACTGAACAAATAGTCAATCCTTGGTGGCTCAGTGATAAAAAGAAATCTGCCTGCTAATGCAGAAGATTGGGTTCAGTCCCTGGGTGGGGAAGATTCCCTTGAGAAGGAAATGGCAATCCATTCCACTACTCTTGCCTGGAGAATCCCATGGACAGAGGAGCCTGGCGGATCACTAAAGAAGGGGCACAACTTAGCAACTAAACAACAAAGTGCATTAACAAACAATATTTTGATGGTTTCAGGTGGACATCAAAGGTACTCAGTCATTTAGCATACATGTATCCATTCTCCCCCAATCTCCCGTCCCATCCAGGCTGCCACAGGTAATGATCTTTTTCAGCATCTATGCCTCTCTACAGAGAAGGCAATGACACCCCACTCCAGTATTCTTGCCTGGAAAATCCCATGGTAGGCTGCAGTCCATGGGGTCGCTAAGAGTCAGACTTCACTTTTCACTTTTCACTTTCATACATTGGAGAAGGAAATGGCAACCCACTCCAGTGTTCTTGCCTGGAGAATCCCAGGGACGGGGGAGCCTGGTGGGCTGCCATCTATGGGGTCACACAGAGTCAGACACGACTGAAGCGACTTAGCAGTAGCAGCAGCAGCATACCTCTCTAGTGTCTTGTGGGCACCATTCCCCTCCCCTCACTCCAAGACTTCATGCTTCAAAAGAACATGAGCCTACCTCAATTCCAGAGGTGAACCTATGACCTGAGATGAACCAATAAAAATGCTTCATCACTTCATCAATCTTGCCACAGTAACAGTGTCCAACCCAGGCTACTGGGAGGACCCTCTGACCCTTTACTAAAATTGACTGAACTCTTCTTCCTCTTTTCTGAGAATTTCCTATTCTCATAGAAATCTTAGAGTTGGTGTCATCTGTGTTTTAGCCACTTAGGGAACACCTTCCTGAAAATGAGCCACACTCAGAGAAAAGCACAGTCCAGAGAATGACAAATGTTATTTGGTCACTGAAGCCATCCACGCCTGAACTTCACCCTTGTTCAATGCAATTACTTGGTGCAATAAATCTGCTTATTTGATTAGGCATGTTAGAGTTGGGTTTCTGTTACCTGTCATTTCAACACCTGATTAATAAATATGCGTATGAAAGACAAGGGTTACAGAGCCAAAAGTAATTGCTTAACCTGAGTGCAACAAAATTAAACACTGGAATGTTTTACTCACGACAATACGAATTCTCAGAAAATTGATTATGCTAATACATTCTGTGATTTTTCTAAGACAGGATACAGACAGAAGCACTGCCTAGAACTCTGCTGCCGTGGTCTCATTTACTTTCTTTCATTTTATTTTTTAGCACATGTGCTTAGTCATTCAGTCATGTCCAATGCTTTGTGATCCTATGGACTGTAGCCTGCCAGGCTCCTCTGTCCATGGGATTCTCCAGGCAAGAATACTGCAGTCGGTTACCATTTCCTACTTCAGAGGATCTTCCCAACCCAGGGATCAAACCCACATCTCTTGTATCTCCTGCATTGGCAGGTGGATTCGTTACCACTAGTGCCACTTGGGAAGACCAGAACACCAAAAATTAGCTAAAGCTTGTATACAGCACAGCCTAGGGTGATTGTTTAGGACAAGGAAAACACATACACTTTCAGAAAGAAAAACCATTGGCAATGTTAAATCTTATGTCTGAAATATACCTATAGTAAAGCATATATATATGTTTGTAAATATATGAAATAAATACATGATTCATTTAATTAAACTTTGATGTATCAATCTTAAATGACATTTAGTACATGTGTTTGTTGGGAAGAGAAATCTGGTATTAAATTTCAAATCTCTTCTTTTTAACAATTTGCATTACACCCACAGTCTAGAGTGAATGACACTACAATAACTAAAATTGAGTGAGTGAATACTATACAGCCAAATGCAATGCTCAGCCCTTTAGTGGCATTTATTCATCTCCTCTCCACAGAAATGCAGTGACTCCATTCTTATCTCATTTTACAGATCAAGAAACTGAGGCTTAGGGAAGTGAACTGACATCCTAGTCATGTGTTCATTGTAAACCTAGGACTCGATCTCAAATTTGTATGATTCCGTTGCTCAAGTTTTTATTCACCACAATTAAGAGCCCTCTTTGATCTAAATCCTTCCTGTGTTCTTAACAGGGCCCTTATATTTCTTATTCATGCATGTCTGCTTGAGAATGTTTTTTTTTTAATATAAATGTTCTCGTTATAATGAATAGAAATGTATTAGGTTATGACATGTTTAATTTATGACAGCTTCTCTACTGCTCCTGCATCCCTGAAGAATATTTGCCATTGGGTGGATGATAACCCTGAGAAACTTTCTTGTATATTTCCTATTCCCTTTGTCTGCTCACTAATCTGAGTACCCCACTGAGATGGACACAGGAATGTACTTCCCAGATTCTGCTTCATGTCAGGGCTTGCTGCCCAGCTGCAAGAAGTGTGGTTAGCAGCCAGCTCCAGCTGTCACATCTTTCAGGGTCTGCCTGTCCCTGTAGAGTGAAGTCACACCCTTTCCCAGGGCAGCCTGACCTCAATGGCTAAGTGAGAGAGTTATTGTTCAGTCACTAAGTCCTGTCTGACTCTTTGTGACCCCCATGCACTACAGCATACCAGGCTCCTCTGTCCTCCACTGTCTCCCAGAGTTTGCTCAAATTCATGTTCATTGAGTCAGTGATGGTATCTAACCATCTCATCCTCTGCTGCCCCCTTCTCCTTTTGCCTTCAATCTTTCCCAGCATCAGGGTCTTTTCCAATGAGTTGGCTCTTTGCATCAGGTGGTCAAAGTGTTGGAGCTTCAGCTTCAGCATCAGTCCTTCCAATGAATATTCAGAGTTGATTTCCTTTACTACTGACTGGTTGGATCTCCTTGCTGTCCAAGGGACTCTCAAGTCTTCTGCAACACAATTTGAAAGGACCTCTTTTCTGGTACTCAACATTCTTTATGGTTCAATTCTCGCATCCATACATGATGGTGAGAGGGTGGGGAGGTATAAAGTCTTAACCATTTCAGCTCAACATGGACAGTTCATGGGTAGTGTCCCTTCAGTTTCCCTATCTCTTTGGCCAAGGCTCTTGCGAGGGCCTGCATTCAATGTTTCTCTGTGTCCAATTAAGTCCCGCCTTTGCTTTTCACAGATACTGATTTCTAATAAACACCATGCTCCTCAAACTCCACCTCAGTACCTGCTTCTAGAGAATCCCACCAGCAAGACCCAGGAGCCAGCTTGAAGGTTCTGTGCTCTTACCCAAGATTCCTTGCACCCTGGATGGGGGAAATTGAATTCCTAGATCCATCTGGCCACTAGACAAAAATGCAGGGAGCATGTCTAGGGTACCAGGTACTAAGAAAGGCAAATCAGGTACTTCCCTGGTGGTTAAGAATCTGCCTTTCAATGCAGGGGACATGAGTTCACTTCCTGGCTCGGGATCTACAGAGAAACCGGTGTGCCATGAAGAAGATCCAGCACAGCCAAAAAAAAAGAAAAGAAAGAGAAAAGAAAGGCAGATTATTTGATTAAGTGAGCACTGACTATGGGCCAGATGTTGTGCCATGGAATGGAAATACCTTGGGCCCTTCAATCCTCTGCAAGGATCATTGACAAGGTGTGTGTGTGAGTGTGTGTGCCCAGCTGTGTCTGACTCTTTGCAACCCCATGGGCTGTAGCCCACCAGGCTGCCGTTGTCTATGGAATTTTCCAGGCGAAAATACTGGAGTGGATTGCCATTTCCTTCTCCAGCAGATCTTCCCGATCCAGGGATCCAATCTGTGTCTCTTGTGTCTGCTGACTTTGGCAGGCAGATTCTTTACTGCTAGTGAAGCAGGCTCCATGAGAGCGCAGTCTTTGTCTCAGTTACCAGCGGAGTAAAAGAAGATTGAGCATTCAATCTCCATTCTCTCTGAATCCAGCATGCCTGGGACTCTGGTCAGATAGATACACACATCAGCTTCTGAGAGGCTTATGTTCCATCTACAGCTCTCCATGGAGCATCTGACTTACACATGTGCTGAAGAGATTCCTTAGAAACAAAAAGATCAAATTCAGGGCTCTTGACTCAGAATCTGTCTGTATCATCCTCTATCTAAGGGGGCCTTTTTCTGCAAAACTGTATGGTCCTGACTCAGGCAAACACTTCAGACCTTGAGAGGGCGTGTTCAGTTTCTGAGTTTGGGAGTCCCCACAGTAGGATCCAGGGAAGAGCAACTCATCTCTTTAGACTCTGTTGCTCAGAGGACACCCCAACTGCCTTTCTCACTCCAGGTAGCCTTCTGTAATCCAGGAGAAAGTGTAATTCCACTTTCTCCTCTGTTCAGTTCAGTTCAGTCGCTCAGTTGTGTCCGACTCTTTGCGACCTCATGAATCACAGAACGCCAGGCCTCCCTGTCTATCACCAACTCCCGGAGTTCACTCAGACTCACGTCCATTGAGTCCGTGATGCCATCCAGCCATCTCATCCTCGGTCGTCCCTTTCTTCTCCTGCCCCCAATCCCTCCCAGCATCAGGGTCTTTTCCAATGAGTCAACTCTTTGCATAAGGTGGCCAAAGTACTGGAGCTTCAGCTTGAGCATCATTCCTTCCAAAGAAATCCCAGGGTTGATCTCCTTCAGAATGGACTGGTTGGATCTCCTTGCAGTCCAAGGGACTCTCAAGAGTCTTTTCCAACAC
>SJXQ01004077.1:32351-91677 GCA_006408695.1 Aepyceros melampus | reverse complement strand
TTCAAGCTGGTTTTAGAAAAGGCAGAGGAACCAGAGATCAAATTACCAACATCTGCTGGATCATGGAAAAAGCAAGAGAGTTCCAGAAAAACGTCTATTTCTGCTTTATTGACTATGCCAAAGCCTTTGACTGTGTGGATCACAATCAACTGTGGAAAATTCTGAAAGAGATGGGAATACCAGACCACCTGACCTGCCTCTTGAGAAATCTGTATGCAGGTCAGGAAGCAACAGTTAGAACTGGACATGGAACAACAGACTGGTTCCAAATAGGAAAAGGAGTACATCAAGGCTGTATATTGTCACCCTGCTTATTCTCCTCTATGAATACATAAAAGCATTGTCAGATTAATAGGAACTCAATAACATAAAGACATATTAATAAATAAAAATGATGATTCCTATAAAGAGTGGTATTTTTTAATGAGTTTTAAACAAAAATGGGCTTCAATAGCAATAAGAAAATAATAAAAGCAGTAATGACAATGGTCATAACACACAGGACTTTCCTTGAACACTTGCTCCAAGCCAGCTGCTGAGCTGAACACTGAACACAACTTATCTCATGGAATCTTCACAAAGACCCTTAAAGATGGATGTTGTTAACTTTGTATTTTGTAGAAGAGAACAATGTCTTCAGTTGTACTATCCAATATGGCAGCTGCTCATCACACGTGGTGACTTAATGTGAACTTAAATTCATCAAAACTGAATAAAACTGACAATTCAGTTCTTCATACTTGCTGCCTATATTTCAAGTGCTCAAAAGCTAAAAGAAGGTGGTGGGTACAGACCAGATAGGACAGAATGTGGACATGTCCACTATCAAAGTCCCATTAGACAGCACTGTTCTAGAGAGTATAATCACTCATCTGTCTTTAACAGATGAGACGGGGTGAGATTGGGAACCAGAGCTGCCCTTGACATTCACATGGTTAAAGGTTAAGCAATAGATACTGATGGCAATCGGAGTGGATGTGGCAATGTATTTGAATACAGTCCACCCAAGTAAATCCCTAGACAGAGTGAGGGAAGCAATGGAAATCTCTGAGGAATTCCATCTCAACAGTAGCCAACTCTTGTCCCAGGATACACAAACAAATACCATCTGACATACTGAGGAACTCCAAGAAATGTGGTAATTGAGAAGAATTTGATGAAGAACAAAGTTTTGTTTTTTTTTAATGTTTGAGGACCTGTTGATTGTCATAGTGAGTGAAGTAAGTGAAGACAAGGAGAAATATTGTGGGGCAATGCTTATAAGTGGAATTTAAAAAGAAATGATATAAATGAACTTGCGAAGCAGAAAGAGACTCATAGACTTAGAGAACAAACTTATGGTTGCTGAAAGGAAAGGCTAGTTAGGGAGTTTGGGGTGGATATGTACACTCTGCTGTGTTTAAAATGCGTTTAAAATGAATAACCTGCTGTATAGCACAGGGAACTCTGCTCAATGTTATGTGGCAGCCTGGATGGGAGAGGAGTTTAGAGGTGAATGGATACATGAACACGTATGGCTGAATCCCTTTGCTATTCACCCGAAACTATTATAGCATTTTTAATCGGCTATACCCCGATACAAACTAAAAAGTTCAAAAAAAAAAAAAAAAAGACAAGGTGTAGTGGGAGGTGTGTGTGCGTGTTTGTGTGTGTGTGTATTTGTGTGTGTGTGTGTTTGTGCGTGTGTGTGTGGAAGAGGATGGAGAAAGAGACAGGGCAAAGGGAGGGAGGGAGAATGAGGCTCTCTTAAATTTAACTTGGAGTTATTAGTATACTGAAGTTGCTTTTTAAACTTTTTGTCTTATACTGAAGTATAGTTGATTAACAATGCGTCAGTTTCAGGTGAACAGCAAAGGGATTCCATTATGCATACACATGCGTCTCTTCTTTTTCAAATTCTTTTCCCAATTAGGTTGTTACAGAAATTTGAGCAGAGTTCCCTGTGCTACACAGTAGGTTTTAAGGAAACTGAGAAGGATGAAAAGACTACATTCAGAATCAAAAGACTTGCATGTGGATGGGGGGGTATGTTAATGTATCAAGTAAATCTTACAGAGATGAACAAAGAAGTGAATCTCTTTCTAGGACTTGTCAGTTTGCTGTGTGATGTGATTTCTGTCTTCTATCTTAAAGGTTCTCTCTTCCTTCCCAAGCTTTCTCTTTGAGTCATTTCTCATTCTCTTGAAAATGGTGTTCATGAGACGTGTCATGGGACACACTTTCCTTTTTCTTTCTTTTCCACTTTCCTTCCCTCTTGCCTTCTGGCTGCCTTTCTTTCTCGAGTGTTCAGGATGCAAACAAACGTCCTGCACCCGGAAAGATGATTTCATGCATTCATCGAGTGTGTAGTGAATATCTGTGGTGTGTCAGACCCTAGAAAAATGGGAAGTGGGGAGGATTCAGACATACATGAGATGAGCCTTCTGGCATCAAGGGACATGGAGGTAAGGCTGGGGATGGGAATAAGAAGAAGGTTGTAAGATAATATGAGGGATGTACCTTCATGGATGCAGCATGAGAGTGCTGTGTGGGTAAAGAATGGGGAAAATTCGGGATATTCCTCAGCCATAAAAAAAAAAATGAAACAGTGACATTTGCAGAGACATGAATAGACCTAGAGACTGTTTTATGGTCAGAAAAAGAAAGTCAGTAAAGGGAAAACATAGGAATGTCTATATGTGGAATCTAGAAAAAATGGTAGAGATGAACTTATTTGAGAAGTAGAGATAGAGACACAGAAGTAGAGAACAACTGTATGGCTAACAAGGGGAAAAGGCAGGTAGGATGAATTGGGAGACTGGGATTGACATATACACACTACTATGTATAAAGCTTCCCTCAAAGCTCAGCTGGTAAAGAATCCGCCTGCAATGCAGGAGACTATGGTTCAATTCCTGGGTCAGGAAGATCCGCTGGAGAAGGGATAGGTATTCATGGGCTTCTCTGGTAGCTCAGCAAGAATCTGCCTGCAGTGTGGGAGTCCTGGGTTTGATCCCTGGGTTGAAAAGATCCCCTGG
Organism: Aepyceros melampus; assembly: GCA_006408695.1. Taxonomy (NCBI): domain Eukaryota; kingdom Metazoa; phylum Chordata; class Mammalia; order Artiodactyla; family Bovidae; genus Aepyceros; species Aepyceros melampus. Next base: position 88,660 of record SJXQ01004077.1, on the reverse strand, counting down.
AGAAGGGAAAGGCTACCCACTCCAGTGTTCTGGCCTGTACAGTCCATGGTGTCCCAGAGTCGGACACAACTGAGTGACTTTCACTTTCACGTTTCATGTATAAAATAGATAACTAATGAGAACCTACTGTCCAGCATGGGGACTTCTACTCGGTGCTCTGTGGTGACCTAAATGAGAAGGAAATCTAACAAAGAGTGGATAATGCAAACGTACGACCAAGTCGCTTTGCTGTATAGGAAGAAACTAACACAATGATGTAAATCAACTATATCCCCCATTTTTTTTTCAGAAATGGGAAATATTCGATTCTCTCTCAGTGGAGTTGGCAAAAACAAAACTGGCTCCAGAGAAGCCATGCCAAAGCTGAGCTTCTCCTTATCAGTCAAGGATTCCCAGCACGATGTAGGGAAGGATGGAATTTCAATTATACATCAGGCTTCCACATAATTCCTTTAGTTAAAGAATTCTCAGCCTATTTCCCACAGAACATATCATCATCCCAAGCTTCCAGTGGAGTTAATAACACTGGTTCAGCTCCACCTATAATTTTCTCTCTGGCAACCCTTAACTGGAAGGTGATCATGAGGGGGTTAATGTACAAAACTAAGCCAGGAAATGCTAAACTCCAAGAAGTCAGAGGCTGGAGGGAGAGGATCCATGACATCTAATTTAAATTTAAAAAGATGTTTGGGAAATGCAAAATAAATCTTGCTCCACAGTGATGCCCAGATGAAACATCTTAGTGAGTGGATGGTGACCCAGCCCGTATTTCAAGCTTGCAGACAATGTTCTCTCTTTGCATTACCTGAAGGCCCTGAGTGTAACACTGATGAATGTTTTGTAGGCTCAAGTGATCATTTATCACCACCATAGCAAATGCCATTTTCTGAAACGTCATCTCAAAGCACTTCCTGAAAAGCGATTTGTGCCTGGAAGTGTCCCCACCGTCATCATTCGGATGACTGGTGGGGACCACCTGACTTCTTGCTGCCTGAGGGTTATATGGCTGGATGTGGTTCTCTGCTTCTTTCCCTCTTTGTTTTGGATGAATTAGCATCATTGGTTCCCTGTCTCCTTCCTCCTTTCTTGAAATCTGCCAGGGTCCAGCCCCGGTGGATCCAGGGTGATTCGAAGGTGGAGACAGAGTCGGCGAGAAAAACACTTATTTAGAAATATAAGATTAGATTAGGAAATAATAGTATAGTAGGAAAATTTAGATGGAGAAAGAAGGCTGAATAACTTGGTTTATGTGAAATACCAATCACCACCTACGCAGGCCACAGGCGTCTTTCCGTTCTCCGGAGGGAGAGGAGGCACTGAGGCCTCCCCAGTCCGATCTTAGAAGCCCAGGCATAATTAGTAGGCTTGGTGAGTACCCACTCCCCAGATGGGAATTCAGCCAGAAGGGGAAAGAAAGAACAACACGGGGGAATCAGCCTTTCCAGAAACTGATCCCATTTTCTTTATCTTCAGGTTTGCTTATATACCTTTTTTACACATAGGGATGAATACAGAGTCACGTGGGGGTCAGCAGTCCTGACCTTTATCAAAATCAGGTGCTTCACATAAAAAATAGGTCTTAGGGGTTTTACATCATCTTCTAGCCATGAGGCCTGCTGACACTTTATGACCCTTTCTTTCTGATAACCAAAAAACTTATTTTTTCCAAGGGTGTTTTTTCTTAAACCAGGCACCACCCTCCAAATAAAGTTACATTCCTATAGGGTGAGGGTGTAGTGAGTTACAATCAAGAAAGGAATTTATTTAACCCAAGGTTAACATGATTAATCTTAAAGGTTAATACTTATTTTTCTTATATGCTAGTTATATTCATTATAAGGGCAGGGAATATGAAGATTTAACAGCAAACATCAGCCCAACAAGTGAAATCCTTTCATCAATGTTCCCCTTAAGATCTATTTAGTCTTAAGATAGTGATAAAGTTACATTTTTACATAGCAAAGACACAGTGATTTATAACAAAGTACAGTGATCTATAACAAAGGAGAAAATTCATTAACTCAAAAAGTCTAGTATTGCTAACATCAAAGACTACTATATTTCTTTTTCTATATTCCAAATACATTGATTAATATATTCTCAGGTGCCTAAGGACGTGGAGGCCTGGCAGCAATCATTGACTCAACAATGAGAAAAACCCATGCTAATTAAGACCTTCAAAATACCCCAAACTCTCTGTGCTGTTTATGGTTGAGAGGTAGTAAACAATCATGTGCTCTGTAGTGCAAGAGTATGGATAATCCTATCACACAAACTAGTTTGCCAGCAGAGAGGTTTGACCTGAGACACCCTTGTCACACCCAGGGCAAGGAATTAGTAGCAATTATTGGGCTTCCCTGGTGGCTCAGAGATTAAAGTGACTGCCTGGAATGCAGGAGACCCGGGTTCGATCTCTGGGTTGGGAAGATCCCCTGGAGAAGGAAATGGCAACCCACTCCAGTACTCTTGCCTGGAGAATCTCATGGAGGGAGGAGCCTGGTAGGCTACAGTCCATGGGGTCGCAAAGAGTCGGACACGACTGAGCGATTTCACTTCACTTCACTATTGGCACAACAAATGAAAAACCCTTCACCAATATAATTCCTAATCAACCCACTATACTAATAAATTCTAACTGCCCAAAAGAATCTGCCTTTAGTAAGTCTAAAACATCTTGTGCCTCTCACTTTTGGGAGGCTGTAAACAATCACATGTGGCCGGAGGAACCTATACAGGCAGGCTAGATAACCTTCACAGGAGTTCATAAGCTGAAACAGTCTTGTCACACCCAGGAATTTTTATTAACTGGAGCTGCAAGTTAACTCCTTCTCCGGGAGAAATGGTGATGGGGGAGAGCCCCCCCGTAAAGTCAGAGGTGTAGGTGAGAGCATAAAACAGACTCTGGTTTTGGGGGTAGATGCTCGGGAACAGGGGTTTTCCTGAGGCTTGATCATGCCTTTGCGTATGCCAAGCCTCCTTCCTCATGACCTTTGCCATGGGCAGGGTTCCTCACGCTGGCCACTGGCAGAAATTCTCCTCCTCGCCCCAGGTGGGAATGGGACTCACAAGCTATCGTCGTGGTCTATATGCCCAGAAGAGTTTACTGCCTTGGAAATGCTCTGACTTCTCTGGAAAGCTCCTTTCAGAAGAACAAGTGTCAGGGGCAATCCCACTCTTAGGCATATATCTGGATAAAACATGATCAAAAAGGATACATGTACCCCAGTGTTCACTGAAGCACTGTTTCCAACAGGCAAGATACGGAAGAACTTAAATGTCCAATGACAGAGGAATGGATAAAGAATATGTGGTACATATATACAATGGAATATTACTCAGCCATAAAAAAGAATGAAACAATGTCATTTGCAGCAACATGGATGAATGTAGAGACTGTCACATTGAGTAAGTTAGACAGAGATGGAGAAATATCATATAACACCCTTTATATGTGGAATCCAAAGGAAATGATACAGATGAACTTATAAAATAGAAAGTGACTCACAGACTTAGAGAATAACTTATGGTTGCCAGGGGAAGGATGGGGAGAAGGGATAGTTAGGGAGTTTGGGATCGACATCTACACAAGNCATATAACACCCTTTATATGTGGAATCCAAAGGAAATGATACAGATGAACTTATAAAATAGAAAGTGACTCACAGACTTAGAGAATAACTTATGGTTGCCAGGGGAAGGATGGGGAGAAGGGATAGTTAGGGAGTTTGGGATCGACATCTACACAAGACGATATTTAAAGTGGATAGCCAATAAGGACCGCACTATAGCACATGGAACTCTGCTCAAAGTTATACGGCAGCCTGGATGGAAGGAAAGTTTGGAGGAGAATGGAAACATGTATATGTATGGCTGGGACCCTTTGCTGTTCACCTGAAACTATCACAACTTTGTTAATCAGCTATACTCCAATACAAAATAAAAAGTTTAAAAAGAAGAAGAACAGGTATAAGGGAAGAGCAGTGAGTGAGTGAGGATGGCACTTTGTTCAGGTGCAGGCAGAGGGGAGACGGAAAAGGAAGATGGAAAGACGTTGGAGGAGGAGGGGCCTTGTGGGCATCTACGTGGAGCTCAGTGCTGCCTGGGAGGTAGAATCACAGAGATTCATGTCATTCCCAGGGACCACCTTGCCAGAGACGATTGATTCACTTCTGCTTATTAAATCATTAAGAAGTTTCAGTAATATGGGCAAAATTATTAGTCTCTTTAGGTAAAAAGACTACTATCTTCAGGTAGATCAGGAAAGCCACTTGCCCAAGGTCAGTCAGTTCAGTTCAGTTACTCAGTCATGTCTGACTCTTTGTGACCCCATGAATTGCAGCACGCCAGGCCTCCCTGTCCATCACCAACTCCTGGAGTCCACCCAAACCTATGTCCATTGAGTCAGTGATGCCATCCAACCATCTCATCCTCTGTTGTCCCCTTCTCCTCCTCCCCTCAATCTTTCCCAGCATCAGGGTCTTTTCAAATGAATCAGCTCTTCGCATCAGGTGGCCAAAGTATTGGAGTGTCAGCTTCAACATCAGTCCTTCCAATGAACACCCAGGGCTGATCTCCTTCAGAATGGACTGGTTGGATCTCCTTGCAGTCCAAGGGACTCTCAAGAGTCTTCTCCAGCACCACCGTTCAAAAGCATCAATTCTTCGGCACTCAGCTTTCTTCACAGTCCAACTCTCACATCCATACATGATCACTGGGAAAACCATAGCCTTGACAAGATGGACCTTTGTTGGCAAAGTAATGTCTCTGCTTTTTAATATGCTGCCTAGGTGGGTCATAACTTTCCTTCCAAGGAGTCAGCGTCTTTTAATTTCATGGCTGCAGTCACAGAGATAAATAAAATGGTGAGGCCAAGACTCAAAGTCAAGTCTGCATGACTCCAGCTTCCTTGTTCTTCCATTCTGCTGTGGCTATTTCATTTCCTTTCCCAGATCCCAACCCCTCAGATGAACACTCAGGGAGAAGAGATCATATGGTTTTCCCAATTCCAACATGCTAACATGCAGATAAGCCTCATCTACTGGTTGACCAGACCCCAGAAGGGCCAGTCTGTCCCTTTCCTGTACCTTCTCCCAGCCTGCTTTTCAATGCTAAGTTAATCTCTTCTGCAGTTGCTATTTCTGTTGAGCCAAATGTTTTATTTTTTTTCTTCAACACATTTTTATAGTAAACTCAGGCAGAGATTGCTATCAGAGGGCATGTATGAGTGAGCTCTATCAGAAAATGAGGAATTACAGTGCAGAATTAATTGAATAACTACCATACAGAAAGTGGACATAAGTGTGAGCAAACTCCAGGAGATAATGAATGACAGGGAAGCCTGGTGTGCTACAGTTCATGGGGTTGCAAAGAGTCAGAACTGAACAACAGCCACAATACTGAACAACAACAATACTCAAAGTGCCTGAACAAAAATAATACTGAGTGTAGTCAATCTGTACCACTGACCATCTTTAGCTCTAACTGAAAATCTTCGTTAGCTATCAGGTTGGAATTGTAGTTTTTAAGGGATAAATCCAAAAGATTCTGATATTAAAAATTTATATTAATAAGTATATATACATATACACGGAGAAGGCAATGGCACCCCTCTCCAGTACTCTTGCCTGGAAGATCCTATGGACAGAGAAGCCTGGTAGGCTGCGGTCCATGGGGTCGCCAAGAGTTGGACACGACTGAGAGACTTCACTTTCACTTTTCACTTTCATGGGCTGCCGTCTATGGGGTCGCACAGAGTCGGACACGACTGAAGTGACTTAGCAGTAGCAGCAGGATACATATACGCATATATGAATGTATATGTATGTATTTATGGTACACACACATATATATATTTATGTATATTTGCTTACTTGTGTTCACATCAGAAACATATCTGCTGTATAAATTTCTCCCACTAAATAAGGGAATTAGGATGAATATATAAAAATAGACTTAGGGTGTTTTTGACAAGGGTGTCAAAACTACTTATTGAGGAAACAAAAGTCTCTTCAACAATGGTTCTGGGACAGTTGGATTATCCACATGCAGGAAAATGAAGCTAAACCCGTACCTCACACCATAAGAAATTAATCCAAAATGGATCAAAGTTCTAAATGTAAGAGTTAAAGCAATAAAACTCTTTCAAAGAAGCAAAGGTTTTATCTTCATGATAAAAAGGTAAACAAATTGGACTTCATCAAAATTAAACATTTTGTGCATCAAAAGCTGCTACTAAGAAAGTGAAATGTCACAAAATAGGAGAAAGTGTTTTCAAATCATTTATCTCATAAGGGTCTAGTGTTCAAAATACATAAAGAACTCTTAAAACTCAACCAAAAAAATTAAATAATCTTAGCAAAAATGTTGAATAGACATGTCTCAAAAAAAGATATGCAAATAATGAGAAAACATGCGTGAAGATGCTCAACATCCCCAGTCAATAAGGGAATGCAAATTAAGATCACAATGTGATGCTACTTCATACCCATTAAGACGACTATCATCGCAAGACACAATTACAGGTGCTGGCAAGAACATGGAGACATGGAACCCTTCTGCACTCCTGGTGGGAGTGTGAAATAGGAAAGCAGCTATGGAAATCAGGTTTGCCGTTTCTCAAAAAGTTCAACATAATTCTGCTCCTATGGGTACACCCAGGAGAATTGAAAACACGTTTGCATAAAAAATTGCACACGTATGTTCATAGCGGCATAATTCATAATAGCCAAAATGTATCAACAGAAACAATCCCAAAGTCCATCAACCACTAAATGCATAAGCAGAATGTTTAGGGAGGAAATGGTTGACGGGAAGGAAAAGGTAGATTGAAGTATGTGATTTCTAAGTTCCTTTTTTTATACCTAAGACCACAGGCTCTGAAGTCTGAAAGCCCCATGTGAAGATTTATTAATTAACTGTGTGTCATCAACCAAATTACTCAAACCTCTGAGCCTCAGTTTCCTTCCCCTTGTGAGTAATTCTACTAACCTGATAGGATCATTACAGGGATTAAGTAGATCTGCAGTAGAACTTCATCTGGTCAGCCTTTCCCAACGATGAGACCTCACTGATCCCATGGGCCCCAAGCCACCATCATCAATTAAGGCAGATGTGCTCAAAGAGGTATCCCCTGAGAAGTGAATAACCAAGATGACAATGAGCCCCTTTCCACTTCTTTCTGCAGAATCAGTGTCCTTCTGCCTGTTCAACTATATCCTCTGTAGAGAGGACACAGACAGCCAGCGAGGTGACTTGCTGGCCAACTGACTCTGATGTGCCTGGTGCTACTCACAGTAACGTTCCCCATGTAGTGTCATTTCATTAAGCATTTTCCCATAGTTCTTTTTTTTCTAAGTAGGAAAAAAAATACCTTCAGTAATCAGGTTTTCTCAAATTTTCCACTTTATGATTTGATTGAGTACAACACTTGAAAATTACGTTAAGAAGCTTCGATCAAAGTGAGTCCAGCTGAGTTGGATCTAGTTCTATGTAACTTCTAGGCCACCATCACTAAATGCAGAGTCGTTTTGTGGCAGCCTACCAGGAGAAAAGTGACAGCCATTCCCACCAAATGAGAAGTTGAGTGTTGAAGGGGCTTAATCTCAGAGGCTATAGATGTTTTTGATTTATTAAATAAGACATTGGTAAAAAAGAAACAGCCAAAGGAAACCTACTCTTGTTAAAAGGAAGCCTACTCTTGTTAAACGTAAAATCACATTCAAAGCAGAAAGCAAATTCATGATCTAAAGAGAAGCGAGTTGGACCAAACAGTTATGAAGATAAAAGAATAAAGTACAAAATAGAACTGGATGGTGGAAGGAGGCTCTGGTCAAAGTGTTCCATACACCAAAACGGTTACGGTTAATACCAAAGAAGAAAGGAAGAGAGCAAATACTCCTTTGAATACACATATGTGTGCATGCTAAGTCGCTTCAGTTGTGTCCAATGCGTAGCGACACCATGTCCTATAGCCTACCAGGCTTCTCTGTCCCTGGGATTCTCCGGGCAAGAACACTGGAGTGGGTTGCCATTTCCTCCTCCAGGGGATCTTCCTGACTCAGGGATCAAACCCACATCTCTTGTGTCTCCTACATTGGCAGACAGGTTCTTTACCACTCTATCACCTGGGAAGCCCAGATATATATATATATATATATATATAGATATATGTACATATGAAATTAAAATGCAGCTGTGATTTCTTTCCCATATTATATTAAGAACATGTTCAAACATAAGGAAATATTGAAAGACTAGCACAGAACATACATATACCATTCCAAGACAACAATTGTTAAGATTTGGTACAATTTGCTTTCTGTGTATCTTTCTCCATATCTGTTTCTGCATATGCATTTTTTGCTGACCCAGTTGAAAATAAGTTGCAGACATCATGACACTTCATTTCTAAACTCTCCAGCATACATCTAAAAATCAGGACATTCTCCTACATAACTTAAATAGGCTTTTAAAGTCATGGTCCATAAATCTCTCAGATCATAAAACTAAAGGAAAAATATTCATTTCGCTGTCTCTGAATTGTCTTTGGTCTAGAATGACTTTGGGCAAAATACATTTAGGCTTTGGCTTGTAATCTCACTGGGTCTATTCAGTGTGTGTGATTTATTTATAGACGGGACAGAATGACAAGTCTGAGTGGCCCCCTCCCTGAAGGGACAGGAAATAAGGTCACCCTGTGGGGTTTAAAATATGGCATCAATACATGAAAAATTTGAGTGTGGAGTGTAATATCGGTCTAATGAAACAGAATGATGGGGAGGCCTGCAAGGCTGGGCTTGAAGAGATACATGAGAGTAAAGTGCAAGTTCTTCCAAAGGAGTTGGTGATGGTTACAGAAGGTGGTAGAGGGGTTAAGAATCCTCCTGCCAATGCAGGGGACACAGGTTTGACCACTGGTCAGGGAAGATTCCACTTGCCTTGGGGCAACTAAGCTGAGCAATACAACTACTGAGGCCACATGCCCAGAGTCTGTGCTCTGCAACAAGAGAAACCACTGAAACGAGAAGCCTTTGTGTTACAATTAGAGGGTAGCCCTGCTTGCCACAACCAGAGAAAGCCTGTGTGTAGCAATGAAGACCCAGAGCAACCAAAGTAAATAACTGAGTTAAGTTTTTAAAAATATATAAATAAAATTTTACAGACTCAAGGATTAGTGTCCAGACAGGCCCTGTGCCAAGGAGATGGAATTCTAGCAAGCCACGCTAAGGAACTAGATATCTGAGTTCATTTAAACTGAATGTGCAGAGTGATGTATCTGGAGATCACAGATAGGTGACATGAAGCAATTTAATACCAATTCCTATATTAAAACAAAATCAAAATATCCCCCTAGAGTTCAGAAACTCATGCTTCCCAAGCAACCTTTGGGAAAAAATCAGTATGTTGGTCACAAAGAGTTGGAAATGATGGAGCACACACATACACAGGCTGATCATCCCTTAGTTAGACTGAACTTTTATTAGTTTTCTACTGTTGCATAACAAATAACTATAAACTTTGTAGCTCAAAACAACTCTCATTAGTCATCTTCAAGAGGTCAAAAATCCAAGCGCTACTCCAGGTTTCCCAAAGCTAGAATCAAAGCATCCTCTGGGATGAAATTTTATCTGAGCATCGGGCTCTGCTTCCAAATTCGTGGCCTATTGAATAATTCAGTTCCTTATGGCTGTAGGACTGTGGTCCTCAGCACCTAGAGGCTACCCCTCTGCAGAGGCTACACCTCTCACAACAGGGCTGTTTTTTCAGCTTCCTTGAGAACTTCAGAGGGAGCATCTCTGATGATACATTTTATTCAAATGACTCAACTAGTTAGACCAGGCTCACGCAGTATCATCTCTGCAGTTCCCCCCAAATCAATGGATTAGTAACCTAGTTATGGAATTGATATTTTATTATAGTCACAGAGATCACCCACACTGAGGATGACAGGATTATTATACAAGGCAGTGGGACATTGCAGGTTGGAATTTGGAAAGGGGGATCCTCTTGGAATTCTGCCCACTACAATTTAATATGACTTGTGCCCGCTTCTTTCCCTTCCTTCCACTTGGTGCTGTTCCAGCTGAAACACGTATCATCTCACACTCACATTACCGAAGAAAGTGTTTCTTAACAGGTGTTCCAAGACATTTCTTTACAGTTTCTATAGTTTGTTTATTGACCCATACTTTACCTTCTTAACATCAGCTCAGATTGTGCACTTAATTCAAGGTGCAGCTGATGTCCAAGGAAAAGGGTTTGCCAGAATCAATTCAAACAATATTTAAGTCACAGCCAGGTTACCTGCTTGCGTGAATTGTCAAATACATTGGATGCTGCAAACAACCCCGCAACAGAATCACATTTTAAGTGATAGAAGAAAGACCCAAACTCCTGAGCTGTTCTGAAAATCTGGCCTCATTAGCAGGTACTCAGGGCATCCAGAGAGCCTGTTGCAAGATGCATTCCCTCCAGGAACATGAGGGCCGAGGACTCCCAGAGGCAGCTTAACTTCCCCAATCTACTTCAAAAATTAGATTTATTCAGTTGCAAATTATACACGTTAAATGAGCAAAACCATTAACGTAGGAGGACTTGCTGGGCCAAATAGCTGAGCATTTAATGGTTCACCATGCATTACCATTGTTACACTTTATTCAGGCAATTGGGAGAATATCAGTGGAATGAGGAATCAGATACTTTATGTACATGTTTTAGAAATTACTGCATGCCTGGGTAGAAAGTAAAGTCCCCTTCTCATGTAATAAAATCTGACACAGAGACAGTAGAATGAAGTTTGCCTGCATTAGACACAGAGGACTTCTTCTCATGACCCTGCATGCAGAACTTTCCTCTTTCCCTTTCCTGAGTCAGTGCTTTGGAGAATTAAAATATCTGGGTCCTGGCCTGCTGTGTTTTTCCCCCCTTCTGATCTATTTGCAATCAGATTGAGAAAAGCAGAGAGTCATTATTAAGAATTAGAAGAACCATTTTCTAAGTTGCTGTTTAACTTTTGCAATTTAAAACAGAAGTAAGGTAACTCCTAAATTGCTTCATCTCCTGATATCCCCTAATGAAGCTTGCAGTGTCAATTTCACCTTGGGCTGATTTTCCCCTGAATTGTAAAATCCAGTGACAGAAGACAAGTGATTCTGGTGGTATTGTTCAGTCGCTCAGTCGTGTCTGCCTCTTTGTGAGTCCATGGACTGCAGCATGCCAGGCTTCCCTGTCCTTCATTATCTCCCAGAGTTTGCTCAGAGTCATGTCAGTTGAGTTGGTGATGCTATCTAACCATCTCATCCTCTGTCATCCCCTTCTCCCCCTGCACTCAATCTTTCCCAGCATCAGGGTCTTTTCCAGTGAGTCAGCCGTTCGCATCAGGTGGCCAAAGTATTGGAGCTTCGGCTTCAGCATCAGTCCTTCCAATGAATATTCTGGGTTGATTTCTTTAAGGATTGACTGGTGTGATCTCCTTGCAGTCCAAGGGTCTCTCAAGAGTCTTTAACACCACAATTCAAATGACAAATAAATAAGTAAATATTTTCAAAAGAATGAGTCTCTCTAGATGTAGGCTAATTATATATAGAATAAAAAAGAAGATCCTTCTGTATAGCACGGAGAATTGTATTCAGTATTGTATGACAAACTATCAGAGATCAATCCATCAATTTTTTGGTGCTCAGCCATGTGTTTGTCTGAAGTCATATCCAATCCTTTTATGACCTGAGGGATGGTAGCCCACCAGGGTCCTCCATCCATGGGATTTCCTAGGCAAGAATATTGAAGTGGGTTGCCATGTCCTTCTCCAGGGGATTTTTTGACCCAGGGATTGAACTTGCATCTCCTGGATTGGCAGATGGATTCTTTACCGCTGAACCGCCAGGGAAGCCCAGTCATGTGCTTTGTTGTTCTTGTTCAGTTGCTAAGTTGTGTCTGACTCTGCACGTCAGGCTTCCCTGTCCTTCACCGTCTCCCTGAGCTTGCTCAGACTCATGTCCATTGAGTCGGTGATGCCATCCAACCATCTCATCCTCTGCTGCTGCCTTCTCCTCCTGCCCTCAATCTTTCCCAACATCGGGGTCTTTTCTAATGAGTTGGCTCTTTGCATCAGGTGGCCAGAGTATTGGAGTTTCAGCCTCAGCATCAGTCCTTCCAATGAATATTCAGGGTTGATTTTCTTTAGGCTGGACTAGTTAGATCTCCTTACAGTCCAAGGGACTCTCAAGAATCTTCTCCAGCACCACAATTTAAAAGCATCACTTTTTTGGCACTCAGCCTTGTGTTTGTTGCTGTTTTTGTTTAGTCATTAAAGTCATGTGACCCCAAACCTCTTGTGACCCCATGGACTATAGCCTGCCAGGTTCCTCTGTCCATGGGGTTCTCCAGGCAAGAATACTAGAGTGGGTTGCCATTTCCTTCTCCAAGAGATCTTCTCAAACCAGGGATCAAACCTGGGTCTCTTGCACTGGCCGGTGGACTCATTATCACTGAACCACTAGGGAAGCCCGGTCATGTGTCTAGGGTAGTTTAAAAGATAAATAAAAGGGGAGGGAATGAAACAGTCCCCACACACCAAAATTTACAGTCATTTAGAAACACCTAACTTTGTGAGTCATCCTAGGAGTGTAAACACTCTTTAGGTGGAAGAACTTCTCACGAAAGGTTTGTTTGATCATAAAGGGGATATACAGAAGATGCCATACACAGAGTCACAGCATTGGATCCCAAGGTCCCCAAGAAGCTGTATTTAGCACAGCAGGGTCAGATGTTAGCATGGATAGGGTAAATGGTATTACCACTTCCCAGATGTCAATGCTACATATTCAGTTGGAGAATTCCACGCTGAGAATGGAGCCCTTGGGATTTAGAGTAAGAAAGAGATGAGGTTAGAGAATTCGAAGATCCCCCAACAAGAAGGCAGCCTCACAGAATAAGGAAAACCAGAATTTTGACATATCTACAAATACAGAAAAATTTCTCTTTGGTGTGGACTGTGGTTTGAACAGATGCTGGAGAGATAAAAAATAATAGTCTGCTACAGAGAGACACATTCTCTTGGATTTTTAGCTTTTAAATTGAAGTATGGTTGATTTAAAGTGTTGTGTTAATTTCTGCTGTACAGCAAAGTGATTCGGTTATATATACATTTTTTAAAATATTCTTTTCCTTTAAGGTTCATCATCAAATACTGAATATAGTTCTGTGTGCTACACAGTAGGACTTTGTTGTTTATCTCTTCTATATACAATTAGCCTACATCTAGAGAGACTCTGTCCATGGGATTTTCCAGGCTAGAGTACTGGAGTGGGGTGCCATGGAGGAGGAGCCTGGTAAGCTGCAGTCTATGAGGTCGCTAAGAGTCAGACATGACTGAGCGACTTCACTTTCACTTTTCAGTTTCATGCATTGGAAAAGGAAATGGCAACCCACTCCAGTGTTCTTGCCGGGAGAATCTCAGGGACGGGGGGAGTCTGGTGGGTTGCCTTCTATGGGGTCACAAAGAGTCAGACACGACTGAAGCGACTTAGCCGCAGCAGCAGCAGCAGAGAGACTCATTCTCTTGTAAAGTGTGTATTTACTTATGTGGTTGCGCTGGGGCTTAGTGCAGCACACGGGATCTTTTGCTGCAATGCCCGGATGCTCTAGCTGTGATGCTGAGGCTCAGTAGTTGTGGCTCATGTCCCCCGCGTCTCAAGGGAGGTCTAAACTACTGGGCCGCTAGGGAAATCCCAAGAGACTCATTCTTTACAGCTGAGCTCAACCGTCTGCTCCTTTGTGAAGACTCACCCTGTCTCCACATAACAATGACCTTTATTTTTGTGCCACCAGTGAAGGAGCCAGTGAAGTCACCAGCTCTACCTTGTGAAACAAACAAACCTTCCGTCCCAGTTATTAGTGTACCTGTCTTGTGGTTCCAGAGAGCAGGGTGTGTCCAGTTGTTTATCTACAATCTGATTCATTGACTCTCCTAGTTCTTCACGGATGTGAATGCCCAGGTGATAGCTAAATCAAATGATGTGTGTGGGGATTAGTTGCTCAGTCGTGTCTGACTTTTTGCAACCCCATGGACTGTAGCCCACCAGGCTCCTCTGTCAATGGGATTTCCCAGGCAACAATATTGCAGTGGGTTGCCATTTCCTCCTCCAGGGGATCTTCCTGACCCAGGGATCGAACCCACATCTCTTGCATGGGCAAGAAGATTCTTCACCACTGAGCCACCACTTACCATAAAATTTACCCATTCTAAGTGAACAGTTTGGTGAGTTTTAGCAAATGTACATGTTAATAGTTTTGTGATCATCAACACAATTCACTGCTAGAAGATTTCTATCAACCAAAATTTCCCTCCTGCCCACCCGCAGTCAATCCCTGAACCTGCTCCCAGCCCCAGGCAACCACTGATCTGTTGTCTGTCTTTAAACTTTTATTTTTTCTAGAAATTTCTACTTTTTCCCCCCTTTCTCTCAACCTCTGGTCCATTCATATGAAACACCTATGTTATGTACATGTGTTAGTCACTCAGTTCTGTTCGATTCTTGGAGATCCCATGGTCGGTCCATGAAGATTCTCAAGGCAAGAATATTGGCATAGGCTGCCATTCCCTTCTCCAGAGAATCTCCCCAACCCAGGGAATGAACTGGGGTCTCCTGCACTGAAGGCAGATTCGTTATCATTTGAGGCACCAGGGAAGGCCCATGAAACATCTAACATGTATGGTAAATAGCGAACTTCCAGATTCCACCAGAGGCTTACTCAACAGGCAGTAAGTTAGACCCAGAAATCTCCATAATTAACCAGCAACACAGAGGGCTTGCTGATATGGTAAAGATGGGAGAAGCCTCATCTGTAAATTCTAGGGTTGCTCCTGGCAGAACTGAGTAAGATCCTGGCTAACAAAGCCCACACATCTGGATGGAGAGACAGAAGGGGAGGTTCATTTTCCCTGGAGAGCTTATCTCAGTGATGATTGGCATCATTGCTCTTCTGGGACTGGTCCCTCTGAGGAGGCAGCCTAGCAGCCCCTTCCTCAGGAGGCGCACCCCCTGGACCCTGAGGACAGATCTTCCTTGGCTCTCATTAATTCTTTGTCCCGGGAGAAAAAACAACCATGCCATAGAAAAGGCCCGTCTCTCCTTGAGCCATCCCAGGAGACCAGAGCCTCAAGTCAGAGCTGTCCCTGCAGGATTTGCAAACCATCTTCTCAGATCAGTGTAGCCTGCTAAGGATGCAGAAAGTCTTCACTGAATAAAGTGACAGTTTCAGACTCCAAGAGAGAATATACATTGGAAGAACTGATGCTTAAGCTCCAATATGTTAGCCATCTAATGTGAAGAGCTGACTCCTTGGAAAAGACCCTGATGCTGGGAAAGATGGAAGGCAAAAAGAGAAGGGGGCAACAGAGGATGAGATGGTTGGATGGCATCATTGATTCAATGGACATGAGTTTGAGCAAAATCTGGGAAATGGTGAAAGACAGGGAAGCCTGGCGTGCTGCAGTCCAAGGGGTCACAAAGAGTCAGATATGACTTAGTGACTAAACAACAGCAACAAAGGTAGAGCCTAAGAGACCCCGGGGGAAACGCTTGGCGTCAGGGAGGTCTCCGTGACCAGGCTCCCATCAGGATTGGGACCTCCTGAGAACCTGGAGATTTCTCCAGCCACCATTAGAAAGTCTTCACTGAATAAAGTGACAGTTTCAGACGCCAAGGGAGAATATACATTGGAAGAACTGATGCTGAAGCTCCAATATGTTAGCCACCTGATGTGAACAACTGACTCCTTGGAAAAGACCTTGATGCGGGGAAAGATGGAAGGCAAAAAGAGAAGGGGGCAACAGAGGATGAGATGGTTGGATGGCATCATTGATTTAATGGACATGAGTTTGAGCAAAATCTGGGAAATGGTGAAAGACAGGGAAGCCTGGCGTGCTGCAGTCCAAGGGGTCACAAAGAGTCAGATATGACTCAGTGAGTAAACAACAGCAACAAAGGTAGAGCCTAAGAGACCCCAGGGGAAACGCTTGGTGTCAGGGAGGTCTCTGTGACCAGGCTCCCATCAGGATTGGGACCTCCTGAGAACCTGGAGATTTCTCCAGCCACCATGCCCCTACTCTGTGTACTGTCTGGAAAGGCACAGGGCTTGAGTCAAGTTTCATCTGGAAAGTGGAAGTGTTAGTCACTCAGTAGCTATCCCACTCTTTGCAACCTGTAGCCTGCCAGGCTCCTCTGTCCAGGGAATAACAAATTCAAACACCTCCAGGGGCTAAAAATGTGAAGGGGAGGAGAGGGCTTTGGGGACCTGCAGAGAGCACGTGTGGTCTAGAAGAGAGAGTTGCTACCCTTTCATTGTCAACTGTCCCCGTGACGGCTGCAGTTCCAGTGTTACTAGAGCTTCTGCTCTTTAAGACACACTGCAACCCAGATTTGCATGTGTGTATTTTATAAGTGACAATTAAACTTTTCATTTATTTTTTAAAGTAAACTTCGAAATTATTTCTTAAAAGTAATGCATTTGTTGTTGTTTTTATTTTGGCCATGCTACCTGGCACGTGGGATCTTGGTTCCCCGACCAGGGATCAAACCCAAACCCCCTGTATTGGAAGCATAGAGTCTTAACCACTGGACAGCTGTGGAAGTCCGACAATTCAATTTTTTAAAAGTACAGGTGGTGGTCCAGTGGTTGGGGGTCTGTCTTGCAGTGCAGGGGACACCTGTTCAATCCAAGGTGCGGGAGGATCTCACATGCCGCTGAGCAGTTGAGCCTGTCTGCCACAGCTACTGGGCCAGTGCTCTGGAGCCTGCGGGCCAAAGCTACCGAGCTCATGTACTGCAACTACTGAAGCCTGCAGGCCTAGGGCCTGTGCTCTGCGACAAGAGAAGCTGCTGCAATGAGGAGCCTGTGCATTGCAACTAGAGAGTGGCCCCCACTCACCACAAGTAGAGAAAGCCCAGCAGCAGCAAAGACTCACCACAGCCAACATATAAAATAAATACATAACTCTTAAAAAAAAGGACAGGGCATACAAAACACTTGGGCCATTCAGCATATGGCATATGCACTGGGTGGTCTTCTTGGCTGTTTTCATAAGTTATGATCAACCTAGACAGCATATTAAAAAGCAGAGACATTACTCTGCCAACAAAAGTCCGTCTAGTCAAGGCTAAGGTTTGTCCAGTGGTCATGTATGCATGTGAGAGTTGGACTATAAAGAAAGCTGAGCACCGAAGAATTGATGCTTTTGAACTGTGGTGTTGGAGAAGACTTTTGGGAGTCCCTTGGACTGCAAGGAGATCCAGCCAGTCCATCCTAAAGGAGATCAGCTCTGGGTGTTCATTGGAAGGACTGATGATGAAGGTGAAGCTCAAATACTTTGGCCATCTAATGTGAAGAGCTGACTCCTTGGAAAAGACACTGATGCTGGGAAAGATTGAAGGCAGGAGGAGAAGGGGATGACAGAGGATGAGATGGCTAGATGGCATCACTGACTCAGTGGACATGGGTTTGGGTGGACTGCAAGAGTTGGTGATGAACAGGGAGGCCTGGCGTGCTGCAGTCCATGGGGTCTCAAAGAGTCGGACACAACTGAGCGACTGAACTGAACTAAACTGATAAAACATACGGTGCTAGAAAAATGTGTCCAAATGTAAGGGCACAGGAGATGGTCCCATGGCCTACATTTGAGGACCATCTCTGCCATTACTATTTACACTGACCAATCACAAACCCTTTATATATGTCAATACCCTCATCTGAAAGGCAGGAAAGGAATATCTACTCTTCGTTGGTTCTTGTGAACATTAAGCAAAGGATTCACTTTCAAGTATCCAAGTGAGGTAAAACCACAACCTGCTGCTATAAATATCTCAAGGTTGTTGCTTTAACTAGAAATCTTGACGCAGACAGCCTCTTATCCCCACCAAGACCTTCTAGAAACCGTCTGGTATGCGTGAGCACCTGCATGCCTGCTAAGTCACTTCAGTCGTGTCCAACCCTTTGTGACCCCAATGGACTATAGCCCGCCAGCCTCCTCTGTCCATGGGATTCTCTACAGAAGAACACTGGAGGTTTCCATGCCCTCCTCCAGGGGGTCTTCCCGACCCAGGGATTGAACCCACATCTTTTATGTCCCCTGAATTGGCAGGCAGGTTCTTTACCACTGAGCCACCAAGGTAGCCATGGATCAATCCAAATGAGAGGAAAATGAAAAAAAAAAAAAATTCCAAAGGAAGTGGAGGAAGAGAGGAATAGGAGAATGATTAAATAAATAAATGCAAAAAAAGCTCATCCTAGGAAGATACCTCATACAACAGAATAAAAGAGAATTTACAGAACTGTTCAAGCACTAGATCCATTTCACTAGAACACATTTTTTTAAATTAATAATACTTATCAGGTCCTTTAAATATTTCTTTAATAAAGTAATATAGTTTTCTCGAAAAAAATTAATAATATTTCAAAGCCAAGAAGAAAGGACAAAACCACAAATGAAAGATGTTACAGGAAAGGAAAAAAATTAGGAATAGTAAAACTGAAATAATAAATCCTGAAAGATAATGTCTTTTAGCTCTGATCTAAGAAAAAGGCTTAGTAAAAACTGGCTGGATGCAGATAAAAATTCCCAAAGATTCAAGCATTCAGAGAGAACATATTAGTGGGAGACCAAAAAAAAAAAAAAAAGAGAGAGAGAGAGAGAGATTTAAAATAGAATTGATATTCCTGCTAGGAAAAAAATCTCAACAAATGGAACAGAAAAAAAATAAAATTTTCAAAGATATAACACAAGAAAAAAAATTTATGAAATGGTACAATAAAGTTGTGCTGTGCTAAGCCACTTCAGTCATGTCCAACTTTTTGTGACCCTATGGACTATAGCCCACCAGGCTCCTCTGTCCATGGGATTTTCCAGGCAAGAATACTGGAGTGGGTTGCCATGCTCTCCTCCAAGAAATCTTACTGATCTAGGGATCAAACCTGAGTCTCTTATGTCTCCTGCATTGGCAGGCAAGTTCTTTACTACCAGCACCACCTGGGAAGCACAAAATAAAGCTAAGTTCAGACAATTCAGGGAAAGAATATTTTAGAAGAAAATGTGATACCAAATGACCTACATGAAGTATATTGTGTTTACATGACTGAATATTGAATATTTTTTAAAGCAATTTTTCTCCAAGTCCTTAAGGAGTCAAAGAAAATTGTCTATAAAGAGTGAAATTCTGCCTAGTCTCAACTTTCTTCCAATCAAATTCAATGCTAGAAGAAAACAGAGTAATACATATAAATATGTGATTCAAGAATAATACCAGCCGAGAGTTATTTTGTTCTAAAGGTAACTCTCAGTAAGTATTCAATAGAAATAAAACTTGGGAAAGAGAGCTCTTTAAAGATAATTAGCCCTCACTAGCTATGGCTTTGCCAGTAGTCATGTGCACATGTGAGAGCTGAACCATAAAGGAGGCGAGCACTGAAGTATTGATGTTTTGAACAAGTATTGATTCTTGCTGGAGAAGACTCTAGAGAGTCCTTTGGACAACAAGAAGACCAAACCAGTCAATTCCAAAGGAAATGGACCTCGAATATTCATTGGAAGGACTGATGCTGAAACTGAAGCTCCAATACATTGGCCACCTGATGTGAAGAGCTGACTCACTGGAAAAGACCCTGATGCTGGAAAACACTGAAGGCAAAAGGAGTAGTGGGGGGACAGAGGATGAGATGGTTGGATGGCATCACTGACTCTGTGGACATGAGTTTGAGCAAACTCTGGGAGAGAGTGAAGGACAGGGAAGCCTGGAGTGTTTCTGTGCATGGGGTCGCAAAGAGTTGGACACAAATTAGTGACTGAAAACAATGCCATGGTGGATCGGTGTCCCCTAGAAACAAAGGCAGAATATCAGGCCCCACCGCAAACCTACGGAGGCATAATCTTCATTTTTAACAAGCTCCCCAGATGGCTCTCTTGTGCATCAGTGTTTGACAGCAGTTGTGAGAGGAGTTAAAACATAGAAGCTGGGAAGAAAAACTTGTGGTCAAAAGACTATGAACGTTGTCTCTCAATACAGTCCTAACAATTGGCAATTAGGAAAATCATGGCTACAGAATAGAAAGTAACTGTCATTATCCTTGGCAAAGTCAAAATTAATAATAATAGAACTAAACAATTTAGAAATGCTGGAGAAGTGAGGTTAGGAGAAATTTGTGTTAAGAGCCTCCTTTTCATAGCAGAGAACCAAATGATATCATCTAAAAAGCAAGTTTAAAACACAGTAATGACTCCAATTTTTTAATGTTTTTATAACATTTTTTTCTTTACATTAGAGGAGCCTTTTAAGAAATTATGTCTCCTGCAATGTAAAGACATTTATTTGAATCTCACCTCTATCATTAAATTCACATGAGTGTATTTTTCCCTTTTTAACTCCAAGTTTTCATAGAATCACTATGAAATGTGATTCTTTTAATAACAAAAATAGCATGTTAGTTAATGTATTTCACTCTTTCTAAATCTATGTTAAATGAACAAAACAATATTGACTATGATATTCACCTTATATCAATGATGGTTTTTGAGGATAATAATATATGGGTGATTTGCAGATGTCTTCTGTCCATTTCACTATTTTTAAAATGAGTGTCCATTTATTTTATAGAAACAATAAAGCTATAAGTAATCTTAAGGGCACACATCCTGTTTCTACTACAGTAAGCTGCATCCTTGGTTCAAAGTTCTCTTCTCAGAGGTTTCCAGCCAATCACACTTAGTCTCGTCTAACTGTATCCAGCCTCTTGAAACTCCATTAAACAACAGCAATGAAGAGACAGGAAGCTGACAGGCATTCATTACCCAATTACATCCCTTGTGTTTAATATACAAGGTGGCATAGTTGTTCAATACATATTTGTGAAATGAATGAATGCATCCTATTTGCTCCACAAAGTCTTCCTGACAAGTCAGGTCTCCTTTAGACCCTGGTTGAATTGGCCACCTTGAATTTTAAGTAATAAAAAGACTGAAAAATCTGGTGACCTTTTCTCACCAAGAATCAGGAGGTGGCTAATTGAGACTAATCCACACCATCGAGGTGCTCAGCCGTTGTAAATCTGATCCTCAAGTTTGTATGAACATGACTTTTTCATGTCTGAATGTGGCTTAATTAAGCAAAATGTCTTCTGTGAGGATTCAAATCCCTGTGTAGATTAAACGAGTCTATTTAGGATCCACTAAGACTTTGAAAGTTTTTCTCGCGCTGTAGCAGTATTCCCCCATGCCTCAGGGGAATAAGAGAAAAGTTCAGAGAGAGAGAAACAGAGAATCACTATATATAAGAGCTGAGCCAGGCCATCAGCAACATCTCTCATTTTACCCATGAAATCAACTCACTGTCAAAGAAAAATAGGCCATGCAGAAGAAATTTCCTATTTCTTCCCTGTTTGGAAGGAGATGCCACAACAGTATCTTAGTGTCATGGAAGAAGGTAAGTCAGGACTGCAGAACTGCCCAGTTAAGCTTCAGCTTTGCTTGACAATGTCACACGTCATCACGGGCACGTCCACTTTTCTCTTTGGTTCATCAGTTTCCAAGCCTTTGAAAGTTACAGGATCACATTAAAATTAAAACACACTAAATTAATAAATAAATTCAAAGACAAAAAAGAAAGGAAAATTAAAGGACTATGTTAAGCAGGTATTCATCAAACTTTATTGTTCAAGACTTGGAGTACTGGTTTCCAAGGTGGCGCTAGTGCTGAAGAAGCCACCTGTCAATGCAGGAGACACAAGAGATGCAGCTGTGGTCCCTGAGTCAGGAAGATCCCTGGAGGAGGGCAGCCTGCTCCGGTGTTCTTGCCTGGAAAGTCCCACAGACAGAGGAGCCTGGTTGGCTCCGGTCCGTAGGGCTGCAGAGAGTCAGACGCTACTGAAGCAACCTAGCACACACAGCACAGCACCCACAGATTTAACAAGAACATAACTAATTTTCTTGGAAATGGAACACATAAAACAAAGGAAGGCTGAGGGATTCAGGTTGATCCAGGGCAGGAATTCTGATTCCTGACCACTTGTCCCCGCCGTTTCCTCCAACATTCCTCACAGTGTTGATGTTCAGAATGACTCCTGGGAAAAATCATTTTTCTAAAGTATCTAACTATTCACAGACATAGAAAACAAATGTATAGTTAGCAAAGGGGAAGGGGGTGGGGGAAGGATAAATTAGGAGTTTGGGATGAGCAGATGCACATTACTATATATAAAATAGATAAACAACTACTGTATAGCACAGGGAACTTACTAAGTATCTGATAATAATGTATCGGATGTATTTTTTATGTATTTTATGTATCATATATATACATATAGGGCTTCAGTAAAGAATTCACCTGCAATGCGGGAGACACGGATTCAATTCCTGGGTCGGGAAAATCCCCCGGAGAAGGAAACGGCAACCCACTCCAGTATTCTTGCCTGGAAACCCCATGGACAGAGGAGCCTGGAGGGCTACAGTCCATGGGGTCACAAAGAGTCAGACAGACTTAGCGAGAATCACTTTGTTGTATGCCTGAAACTAACACAACATTGTAAATCAACTATACTTCAATAGAAAAGAATAAAGTACTTAATCATTACAACAAAAGTCACAGGAACCAGAGAGCCATGATTGAAACATGTTATTTCTATCTGAAAGAATAAGTCACAGGCTTTTTTTTTTTTTTTTTTTTTGAGAATAAGTCACAGGCTCTTGATCTGCTCCAAGTCTGTGATAAGGCAGGGAAGACCCTTCCCTGATAAAATTCCTTTCTAGCAACTTTGCAGGGAGTGAAGCCTGGTCCAGTAAAACTGGTCAGTGTTGACCCGGGAAATGACAGTCAGAGAAGAGTAATACACCCAGATGTGACA
The DNA here is from genome assembly GCA_006408695.1 of Aepyceros melampus. Lineage (NCBI taxonomy): Eukaryota > Metazoa > Chordata > Mammalia > Artiodactyla > Bovidae > Aepyceros > Aepyceros melampus. Next base: position 65,773 of record SJXQ01004077.1, on the reverse strand, counting down.
TGATGGAAGAAAGCTGAGATATATCAACAAAGAGCTGAGTCAGAGACGACGAGGTTATAACATGAAGGATAACACAGAGCCTTAGACCAAGGGTTCTGGAGTGGACAAGGCAGTTCTACCTGAAGGATCCTGGAAAACCTTGCTTAACTCTTCTGTTCCTAATTTAATAGATCTCTAATAATTAGGACTCTTCAGGGGCCCCTTTCTTATTAGTTCCCCAAAATAAGTACTGTTATTTATTTTGCTTCACTTATATCAGATATATATTTCAGATATCTGTTGCCACAGGAAATCATAAAACCAACTAAACTTTTTAGAAGGTTCTTATAGTAGTTCATTAAAAAAAATACTTTTATTTATTTTTTGCTGTGCTGGGTCATTACTGTGCATGGGCTTTTCTCTAGTTATGGCGAGCAGGGGCTGCTTCTGCAGACATACCACTTCTCAGCAGTGGCCTCTCTTGTTGCGAAGCACCGGCTCCAGGGTCCACAGGCTTCAGTGGTTGCAGCACGTGGGGTCTGTAGTCGTGGCATCCAGGCTGTAAAGCACAGGCTCAGTAGTCGTGGTGCACGAGCTTAGTTGCTCTGTGGCATGTAGGATCTTCCTGGACCAGGGATCCAACCCCTATCTCCTGCATTGACAGGCAGATCCTCTACACTGAGCCACCAGGCAAACCCCTTTTAGTAGAAGTTTTGTTTTAAAAATTCTGACCTCTTTTGAGTTGACAAAGGGAAAAATATAGTAAAGAACATTTTTTTTTTTTTTTAATTTGGCCACACTGTACAGCATGTGGGATCTTAGCTCCCCAACCAGGGACTGAACCTGTGCCCCCTGCAGTGGAAGCACAATCTTAACCACTGGACCACCAGGGAAGTCCAGAAGTCCACAGGACATGAAATATTTTTGTATGATTATACTTTTTTATTTTCTAAGATGGAAGGTACAAGGAGAAGGGAGTGACAGAGGATGAGATGGTTGGATGACATCACCAACTCAATGGACATGAGTTTGCGCAAACTCCAGGAGATGGTGAAGGACAGGGAAGTCTGGCATGCTGCATGCAGCCCATGGGGTCACAGAGAGTTGGACATAACAACTGAACAATAACAATTTCCTAAAAGTAGATCATGAAATTTTGGGCAGTTATTTGAGTCTTGGAACCAGTCCCCTACCAGCCACGTGACCTTGGATAAATCAAACCACCAGTCTAAAATATCTTGCTGCTGAAAATAGGGCTACCTTCCATTAAGAAAAAAATTAAAGAAATACTAGTTTCAATGGTACATGGAATGTCAGAAGAGGTAACTATGGGACACACAAATAACTCAAATTTGGCAAACATTGGCTTTGTGGCTCTGGGTGAGGAAACCCAGTTGTGACTATTAGCCATGTAAATTAGTTCTGGAACCTCAAGCAATTTCTGTTAACCCCTCCCTGACTCCTTTTCTTTAGATGATGATGAATAATAAAATCTACCTGGCTTCAGGGTGATAATAACAGGTGTAAATGTCCTGGCAGACAACATAGCGATAAGGATGATGTGTAAATGAGAGCAATGCGTTTTTGTTTACTGGTTTAATACCTATCTTCTTCCTCTTTACTTTAAGTACTTCGGGAGCATAGCTATTGCTTGTTTTTTCTTCCTTAAAATAACTGTAATAGAAAGCACCTAATGGCAATAGCAGTGGGAAAAGTGGAAAGAGTAACAAATTTCATTTTCTTGGGCTCCAAAATCACTGTGGACCGTGAATACAGCCATGAAATTTAAAGATGCTTGGTCCTGGAACAAAAGGTATGACAAACCTAGACCACATATTAAAAAGCAGAGATATTACTTTGCCAACATAGGTCTGTATGGTCAAAGCTATGAGTTTTCCAGTAGTCATGTATGGATGTGTGAGATGGACCATAAAGAAAGCTGAGCATCAAAAAACTGATGCATTTGTTCATCCTACTGAGTTTTGCATAGGTCTATGTATTCTTTTCTGCTGGTCAGGTACTCCTGTCTGCTCTTAGCTGCTGCTGTGCATGCACTTCTGTGTCTGAAGGTGCATTCCTGATGTATCCATGGAGAGAGATGTACTCCACGTCCGCCTACTCCTCCACCATCTTGTTCTCTCCAAAAAATTGATGCATTCAAATTGCAGTGTTGGAGAAGACTCAAGAGTCCCTTGGAATGCAAGGAGATCCAACCAGTCAATCCTAAAGGAAATCAACCCTGGTTATTCATTGGAAGGACTGATGCTGAAACTGAAACTCCAATACTTTGGCCACCTGATGCGAAGAACTGACTCATTGGAAAAGACTCTGATGCTGGGAAAGATTGAGGGCTGGAGAAGAAGGGGGCAACAGAGGATGAGATGGTTAGATAGCATCACTGACTCAATGGACGTGAATTTGAGCAAACTCTGGGAGATAGTAGAGGACAAAGAAGCCTGGCATGCTGTAGTCCATGAGGGTAATAAAGAGGCACAAGAGACTGAAGAACAACACAAAGACCTATTTGTCAAATTGTTTCATTAATTCAAAGAATATGCAAGTCCATCCCAGCAGTCACCAGGAATAAATTCTCCTACTATGCAGCTGTTATTATTTTTCCCTAATGGTTGTGTGATGCCACGGTTACACTCTCAAGGAAAAGCCAACAGAGAGCTATTTTCAAGTCCTGAGTTACACTTACTGGGGATGGATTGTGACAAACATCCTCCCTGGTAACTACAGATGGTGCCTCTTTTGCCATAAAGGTGTTTCATCTGTTTTTCTTCCCACTTCCTAGGCTGTTTGCCACAATTAAGTACGGCAGCACAAAGTCCCACGGGCTGGTTTATGTTGTGTTTAAAAAGTTAATTAAATTGCCAAGTTGTTAAGTTGTTAAATTTAAAGTTTAAAAAAAAAATCTATTAGCAAGTTTCCTCCTGATTAAAGTCGTGAGACCCATGTGTTTGATTTTCAACTTGGTCCTCTCCTGCCATAAACATTAAAAATAAAACAATCCCATTTTATGACCAAGCCCTCTATGAGGCCTTTTGTGTGATGCGTGAGGAGGGGGAATAGGCAGTTAAATGACAATTCATCTACACACAAAACTTCCAAAGAACATGCTTCTCTTGGCAGGGTGGAATGAGGGAGGGAAAGAGGGAGATAAAACTTAACATCTGTCTAGAGTTATTGGATGCAGTTTTCTAATTTATAACCTGATTTTGTGAGATAATAAGAAGCAAATGCCCCGTCTCTTCTTAGGATGCTAGAGTATGTTGATAAGACTTTGGAATGGACAGATGGCATCAGTCAGTGGATTTTCGAGGACAGACAGGACCATTCTAATTCCTGGCCCTACCTACTTGTTGCTAGACTACCCTGGATTTCCACTTTCCCACTGGCTCAAATAAGATATGATAATATATGTGTCATAGGATTCTGGAGAATCAGTGAAGAAATGGTATGGTTTCCAAAGATCCCCTGGTGAGGGTATGGCAACCCACTCCAATATTCTTGCCTGGAGAATCCCATGGACAGAGGAGCCTGGAAAGATGCAGTCCACAGGGATGCAAAGAGTCAGACACGACTGAGTGACTGATACACACACACACACACACACACACATACAACCTATGGTACTGATGAACCTATTTGCAGAGCTGCAATGGAGATACAGACATAGAGAACACAATTTTGGACACAGTGTGGGAAGGAGAGGGTGAGATGAATTGTGAGAATAGTGGGAAACATGTATATTACCACATGTAAAATGGCCAGTGGGGATCTGCTGTGTGACGCGGGGAGCTCAACCCAGGGTTCCGTGACAACCTAGGGGGTGGACGGGGTGGAAGGTGGGAGGGAGGTTGTAGAGGGAGGGGACATATGTGTACCTCTGGTTGGTTCATGTTGATGTATGGCAGCAACCAACGCAATATTGTAAAGAAATTATCCTCCAATTAAAAATAAATGAATTAAAAAAAGAAGTATATACAGAAGAAAAAACAACAAAGAAACCAACAACTCTACCATAGCAGATTACACAGTATAGAATTTCACTCGGACCAAAGTTCAAATGTCAACTTGACCAACAGGGTGAATTTGAATGAGTTACTCAGCTTCTCTGACACAGGTATCAGGCTGATGAAGTGGGTTTGATAACACTATGCAAGGCAGAGGGTTAACAAGATGATTAAATGAAATAAAACACGACTTGAGACAGAGTAGATTGCTTAATAAATGATAGCTATTATTATCAGTAAGTCACATGGAAAATGTATTCTGGTCTACATGTATCTATCTATCTATCCTATCTCTCTTCAGATATAGTGTTATTTCTTAGAATATTATGCAATACAAACATATATGTGCGTGTACATGTCGTGTCTGACTTTTTTGCAACTCCATGGACTGTAACCCGCCAGACTCCTCTGTTCTTGGGATTTCCCAGGCAAGAATACTGGAGTGGATTGCCATTTCCTTCCCCAGGGGATCTTCCCAACCCAGGGATCAAACCTGTATCTCCTGCATTGGCAAGTGAATTCTTTATCACTGAACCACCTGGGAAGCCCACACACATGTACAAAACATAGGTAGATAATAGATAGATAGATATAGGTATCTGGAAGAGCTAATTTGGACATCCCAGGTGGTGCTTGTGTTAAAGAACCTGTCAATGCAAGAGATGAATGAAACTTGGGTTCAATCCCTGGCTGGGGAAGATCCCCTGGAGGAGGCCATGGCAACCCACTCCAGTATTCTTGCCTGAGAATCCCAGGAGAATCCCACGGACAGAGGAGCCTGGAAGGCTACAGTCCAAGGGGTCTCAAAGAGTCAGACCTGAATGAAGCGACCAAGCATTCACTCACATAAGAGCTAATTTAAAGGGAAAACAGAAGGATAAATTTGAATCTTAAGAGATGCTTCAATGCAGCCAGTGCTAGAATAATCGAATCCACAAGTTGGAAGAGGTCTCAGAAATCATCAATTCTACCCTAACTGCTGAATGAATCTTCCCTGCCATCCACTGACAGGTTGTCATTGGAAATGTGATGTGGAACTCTACCTTCTGACAGCCTGTCCTAGGGCTGGACAGCTCTGATTTTTGGCAATCTTGTTCTTCTATTGATCTGAAGTCTGTCTCCCTTCCATACCGGGGTTATACGGAAGACATCTGCTCAGTCTTCTACATAATAGCTCTTGAAAGACTTGAAGGCAACAGTCAGGAATCCTAAGGCGTCTCTTCTCTCAGATAAAAAGCCTCCATCTTTAGCAAACACACACTCAAGATTCACTTCAAATGCCACTATCTCTTGAAAGCGTCCCTTGTTCTCACTGAGAAGAGCCAAATGTGCCCCCTCTTCAAAGCCCCCACGCTCTCTGAGCCAGCCTTCCACTGACTCTTTCATCCCAAAGTACTGTCATTACAGGTTTATATTCATTTCCCTCTGAAACTAAACGGTTATCTGGAGGGCTTAGGGCTGATTCATCTCTGTATTCTGGTGGTGCACAATTACACCTAAAAAACAACATGGACGACGCAACTAGAGATGATCGTACTAAGAGAAGTAAGTCAGAAAGAGAAAGGCAAGTACTATACGACGTCACTTATGTGTGGGATCTAAAATATAACACTAGTAGAGCTAGCTATGAAACAGAATCATGGTCACCGAGAACAGACTTGTAGTTGCCAAAAGGGGAAGGCAGGTGAGAAAGGGGTGGATGGTGAGTTTGGGGCTAGAAGATGCCAACAATGACATATATGACATGTAGAATGGATAAACAACAAGTCCTACTTGATGGCTCAGCCGGTAAAGAATCTGCCTGCGATGCAGGAGACTCAAGTGACCCAGGTTCGATTCCTGGGTCAGGAAGAACCCCTGGAGAAGGAAATGGCAACCCACTCCAGTATTCTTGCCTGGAAAACCCCATGAACAGAGGAGTCTGGCAGGTTACATTCAAAGGGTTGCAAAGAGTTGGATGTGACTGAGCAACTAAGCACACTGTATATAGCATAGGGCACGATATTCAATATCCTGAGATAGACCGTGATGGAGGAGAATATAAAAAAGAATGCATTTGTGTATATGACTGAGTCACCTTATAGCAGAAATTACCAGAACATTGTAAATCAGCTGTACTTCAATAAAAACAACATGGACACCCCTCAAAAAATTAAAAATAGAATTGCCTTACGACCTACTTTTAAGTATAAACCTACAAGAATTGAAAGCAGGGTCTCAAAAGATGCATTTGTTCACCCAATTTCATAGCAGCAGATAAATGTAATAAGAAACCAACCTTTAGTCCATCAGCCCATGGATGGATAAACAAAATGTAGTGTATACACGCAAGTAAATATTATTCAACCTTATAGAAGGAAATTCTCAATATCTTTAGACCATGAAATTTTTTTGCACCTTGTTTTATGTCCCTGGATATGTTCCCGTGTCTCCTAGTTTACAGGCTATGGGAACTTGACTAGAATTTGTATCCTGCCATTGGGTGAAAATTTTATAAGTCTTAATTATATTGAATTAGTTCATAGTGCTTTTCAGGTCAACTATATGCTTCTACTTTTTTGTCTATTCATTCTATTAATTTTTGAGAGTTTGGTATTGAAACTCCAACGAAAAAGGTAATTTTTCTACTTAAAAAATAATTGCAATATTTAGTGGGACTGTATATAACTTTGTTCTGTATTTTCCAAGTTTCCTGTAAATGTGTTATCACACTTGCATAGTTTAAAAAGTAAAAAAAGAAAGAAGAAATAAAAGGGAAGGAAATCCTGTCCCATGCTGCGGCATGGATAATCTTGGTGACGTTATGTTGAGGGAAACAAACCAGTCACAAAAAGACAAATACTGCATGACTCTGCTTCTGTCCCACTAGAGAAGGCAAAATCAGAGACAGAATGGAGAATGGACGCTACCAAGGGCTTGGAGGAGTGGGAAATGGAGACTTCACACCTAATGAGTGTAGAGTTTCAGTTTTGTAAGATGAGAATTCGAGACTGATAGTGGTGATGGCTGTACAAAAGTACAAGTATACTTACACCACTCAACAGCCCATTTAAAAAATGGGGAAGGTGACAAATTTTATTTTACGTACATTTTATCACAATGAAAAAATTTTAAACGAAACAAAATAATTCCTGCTGAATGGGTAAATGAATGAATATATTTTAACTAAGAGAAGTAATACCCCATAATCTTACAGATACTCTGGCTGAAAGGCAGAAGATAATTTAATGATGGCAAAACTGGTTCTGTCCCTACTCAAACCACACCATTCAGACAGCTGCTTCTTTTGCTTCCACCTAATGTGTGCTTTTGGAGAAGGCAATGGCACCCCACTCCAGTACTCTTGCCTGGAATTCCCATGGACGGAGGAGCGTGGTGGGCTGCAGTCCATGGGGTCGCTAAGAGTCGGACACAACTGAGCGACTTCACTTTCACTTTTCACTTTCCACTTTCATGCATTGGAGAAGGAAATGGCAACCCACTCCAGTGTTCTTGCCTAGAGAATCCTAGGGACCGGGGAGCCTGGTGGGCTGCCATCTATGGGGTCGTACAGAGTCGGACACGACTGAAGTGACTTAGCAGCAGCAGCAGCAATACCTGCTTTAATAAGAACAGAGGTGCCTTAAGCTCATCCAAGAGGTCTGTATCGGCCCGGCATTTTTTGTTCACGTTCTTTTGAAAGCCAAGTGATATAGATAACTCAACAATATTGCAGGTTTAAAGAGAAATGTGGCCAACTTTATCAAAGGAGTAAAGAGCACTTCCTGTTGGACATACTTTCCCAGGGAATAATCAGCCCCATCTGCATATTTTTTACAGAGAATAATTTTCACCAAATGATCTGGGTTTCAACTTCAACTGCTGAAAAGTCAATATGACATTTTTTTTTGTTCTTACATTAAGGTCTGAGGACATAATTTGTTAATGACAACAGACAAACAATTTATCGAAAGTGACCTGAACTAAGGTAATGAAGCATCAAGGCCTCCAATTCCTTTACACATTATCTTTCCCCAATATCACATTAAATCTGTAGGGGTTTTGCCTATGCTAATTCCCCAGGGAGAAGAATTCTCCTCCCTAGGCCTTGTTCCATGAAAACTGCTCTCCAGTCTCCATTTCACAAAACCCAGGAATGTGACACTATCCCAAATGCCACCAACCTTCGCTGAGTCAAATAAGAGGTAACATCGCCCTCCAATGCAAGACTGGAGGGGAAAGGCCCCGGGCAGTCTCAGGAAGGTGTCTCAGACCCTGCTTTGCTGGGGAATCTCACACGAAGAAAATGTTCACTCTTCGTTTGTGTGAACAGTCAACTGTGGCAACATGGATGCTGTTAAGTGGATTTCATTATGGAAATGATGCAAAAGAGGGCCACGGGCTCCAAAATCCATTAAACTGTTTTTTATTGCTTTACATATTCTTCTATGATAAAAATAGCCTGATATTTGAATTTAAGAAGCCTCTGCCTAAAGGGTAACAGATGGATATTAAGAAGATTATAATAAAGAGGGGGATTATCAAAAGAGAAAATGGGGGCTGGGGGAAGGATCGTCCTTACACTGCAGGCAAATCAGTTTTGGGGAGTGACGGATTTTCCAGAATGTGACACTTTTCTCGTTGGCAGGAAAACTTCTCAGCACCTTGGTCACACTGAAGGGATTTGCAGCCATGGGTTGTTGGGTTTTATTTCACAGCCGCTTTTCTCTGACTGCCTGGGGGGTATGTTTGTCAACTTCCCTCTCGGAAAATGCAATTCGTGTTCCAAGATCCACTCACCGTAGCTGTGGACACAACGAATCCTCTCCTTTCACCCTGTGTCTGTTTTCCTCCGTGCCCCCTCCCCACAGAAAACAAGGGGACCACCCCCACGTGTTACACGCCTGCGGTACATGTGCATTTTGGTCAACCTCAAAACTCTAAACTTTGGGCAAAAACCTTGATTCAAAATACTGCAATCAACGCTTGCCTTTCTCTCCTTCTTTGTTGTTACCGTTCAGTTGCTAAGCCATGTCTGACTCCTTGCCACCCTAAGGACTGCAGTATGCCAGGCTCCCCTGTCCTCCCTTATTTGCTCAAATTTGTATCCTTTGAGTCAGTGATGCTATCCAACCATCTCATCCTCTGCCCCCCCTTCTCCTTTTGCCTTTGACCTTCGACCTTCCCCAGCATCAGTGTCTTTTCCAATGAGTTGGCTTTTCATAATATGTGGCCAAAACATTGGAGCTTCCACTTCAGCATCATCTATCCTTCTTGGTACTTTGGAATTGCTGTTCAGAAACTCCATCCTCTAAATTCTTCTTTACTAAACAGTCATGTTGAAATCTATATTTTATGCGTCATACGAAGTACCCATAGACAAACCTCATTTCAGTTCAGTTCAGTTGCTCAGTCATGTCCGACTCTTTGCGACCCCATGAATATCAGCATGCCAGGCTTCCCTGTCCATCACCAACTCCCAGAGTTAACTCAAACTCATGTCCATCAAGTCGGTGATGCCATCCAGCCATCTCATCCTCTGTCATCCCCTTCTCTTCCTGCCCCCAATCCCTCCCAGCATCAAGGTCTTTTCCAATGAGTCAACTCTTCGCATGAGGTGGCCAAAGTATTGGAGCTTCAGCTTTAGCATCAATCCTTCCAATGAACACCCAGGACTAGTCTCCTTTAGAATGGACTGGTTGGATCTCTTTGCAGTCCAAGGGACTCTCAAGAGTCTTCTCCAACACCACAGTTCAAAAGCATCAATTCTTCGGTGCTCAGCTTTCTTCACAGTTCAACTCTCACATCCATACATGACCACAGGAAAAACAATAGCCTTGACGAGATGGACTTTGTTGGCAGAGTAATGTCTCTGCTTTGAATATGCTATCTAGGTTGGTCATAACTTTTCTTCCAAGGAGTAAGCGTCTTTTAATTTCATGGCTGCAATCACCATCTGCAGTGATTTTGGAGCCCAAAATATAAAGTCTGACACTGTTTCCACTGTTTCCCCATCTATTTCCCATGAAGTGATGGGACCAGATGCCATGATCTTCGTTTTCTGAATGTTGAGCTTTAAACCAACTTTTTCACTCTCCTCTTTCACTTTCATCAAGAGGCTTTTTAGTTCCTCTTCACTTTCTGCCATAAGGGTGGTGTCATTAAAAAGCAGAGACATCACTTTGCCAACAGGGGTTCACACAGTCAAAGCTATGGTTTTTCTAGTGAGAGTTGGACCATTGGACCATCAACCTGAAGAATTGATACTTTCAAACTGTGGCACTGGAGAAGACTCTTGAGAGTCTCTTGGACTGCAAGAAGATCAAACCAGTCAATTAGAAAGGAAATCAACCTTGAATATTCACTGGAAGGATTAATGTTGAAGCTGGAGCTCCAATACTTTGGACACCTGAAAGGAAGAGCCACTTCACTGGAAAAGACTCTGATGCTGGGAAGGATTGAAGGCTGGAGGAGAGGGGGTGACAGAGGAGGAACTAGTTGGATGGCATCACCAACTCAGTGGAGCTGAGTATGAGCAAACTCCAAGAGATGGAGTTTGCCTGGCGGCCTAAGTTCCTAGAGTCATGAAGAGTTGGGCCGGACTGAAGCTTAAAGCTCAACATTCAAAAAACGACGATCATGGCATCTGGTCCCATCACTTCATGGGAAAATAGATGGGGAAACAGTGGAAACAGTGTCAGACTTTATTTTTTTGAGCTCCAAAATCACTGCAGATGGTGACTGCAGCCATGAAATTAAAAGACACTTACTCCTTAGAAGAAAAGTTATGAGCAACCTAGATAGTATATTCAAAAGCAGAGACATTACTTTGCCGACTAAGGTCCGTCTAGTCAAGGCTTAAATAGATGGGGAAACAGTGGAAACAGTGTCAGACTTTATTTTTTTGAGCTCCAAAATCACTGCAGATGGTGACTGCAGCCATGAAATTAAAAGACACTTACTCCTTAGAAGAAAAGTTATGAGCAACCTAGATAGTATATTCAAAAGCAGAGACATTACTTTGCCGACTAAGGTCCGTCTAGTCAAGGCTATGGTTTTTCCAGTAGTCATGTATGGATGTGAGAGTTGGACTGTGAAGAAGGCTGAGCACTGAAGAATTGATGCTTTTGAACTGTGGTGTTGGAGAAGACTCTTGAGAGTCCCTTGGACTGCAAAGAGATCCAACCAGTCCATTCTGAAGGAGATCAGCCCTGGGATTTCTTTGGAAGGAATGATGCTAAAGCTGAAACTCCAGTACTTTGGCCACTTCATGCAAAGAGTTGACTCATTGGAAAAGACTTTGATGCTGGGAGGGATTGGGGGCAGGAGGAGAAGGGGACGACAGAAGATGAGATGGCTGGATGGCATCACTGACTCGATGGGTGTGAGTCTGAGTGAACTCCTGGAGTTGGTGATGGACAGGGAGGCCTGGTGTGCTGTGATTCATGGGGTCACAAAGAGTCGGACACGACTGAGCGACTGAACTGAACTGAAGCAACTTACCACGTATGCGTGCAAAGTGCTTCCTCAATCAACTCCTTTAAATAAGTTTTCCTCTACCCTTGAACTAGAATTATATTTTGGCTAGATTGTAAAATATTTTAATCATTGTCCTTTTTGTCTTGTTTGGAGTCTTTTTTTTTCATCAGAAATGTGCAAAAAATTATTTTTATCTTTAAGATGTGGATACTTCACTATTATTGATGAGAAGTCTGTAAATCTGGGTATCCTATCTGAGACAATGTGAGTCCTTTTGCTCTGACAATTCATGGTTTTCTTTGATTCCCTTAGCTTTCTTCTTGTATTTATATGATTTGTTTCTCCTTGGTCTGAGGTGTTTTTTCTTTTTTTTTTAATCTTTTCATCCAAATCTTAGCACATTAAGACTTTTGGATCTGCCTCCAAGTCTCTTAATTTTTAAATTTAAATTTAAAGCCAGCTAGCCAAATAAGTGCAACTATTATGAATATAAAGTTAAGATCAAGAAACAGAAACAGAATATACCCAATACCTGAAAGCAAGCTTCATTCTCCCTATCACTAACTCCCATTCTTTTTCCTACCACCAGCACAGTGGCCAACATTTTGATCTCTAATGACATAGGTTAGTTTTGTCTGTTTGTGTTTTACGTAAATAAAAAGAACCAGTGTCCTATTTTGTGTCTGGCTTCTTCCATTCACGTTATTTATACAGCTGCTGATTACTTTTTCTCATTGTTGTTTATTATTCCATTGCCTGAATATGCTATGATTTATTTACTCACCTACTATTGATAAGCATGTGAATAATTTCTCATTTTATCTTAGAATTTTGAAGACTCTGTTTCATTTTCTTCTGGTCTGCATTGAGGTGGATTAAACATTTGGTTTCTCCATATAGTACTACTTGGACATAGCTCCCTTTTCTTTGTAGAGATTTAACATTTTTCTCTGAATATCTGCTATTTTGATTTTTCACCACAGTGTGTCTTGGTATGTATTTACCTGCATTGATCCCACTCACTCAGACACTGTTATCAATAACCATGGATGTTACGGACATCATCTGCTCTTCCTTACAGGTAATCATGCTTCATAATTACCTCATTTACTTCTCACAGCATTCCTGCAAGGAGGGGTCATTGTACACAATTTACAGGTGAGTAAACTCTAGCTCAAATACAAAACACCTCTGCCCCAATTTGGAAAGAACCCCAATTCTAATAATGGCCATATCCTAGTCATGATTTAATACATTCTAGAAATGATACATTTTTATGGGCTACCTGCTTCTACATGTTAATATGGCATTCTGGTTGTGCAGTGTACCGTAAAGAGCAGTAAAAAGCTAAACGTGCAACACCAATACAAGCAAAAAATATAAATAAAACCAAGGGTTTCCTAACAAAATATGTTGAGGAAATATTAGACTAAACAAAGTTTACTTACTTTGTTTTAACTACAAGACTTAAAGCCTTTAATATGTTTCTGAGTTCTAAATGCCCCCAAGGGAAAAATGTGAGGAATAAATAGTATTCGGTATTTCCTAAATATAGAACCCTTTATAATATTACAACCAGTTTATTTTTACCCAACATTTTATCACGAAAATTTGAAAAAAAAGGAAAAGTTGAAACAACTGTATAGTGAATACCCATGTACTCATCTCTCAGCTTCTAAAGTTAAGACTTTGATGTATTTATTATTTATCCATCTATTTATCCATCCATTTGTCCCTTTATCCACTCATATATCTATCTGTCTGTATATCTATCTATCTATTGATATATTCACTCATCCATCCATCTATCCATCCATTCAGCTATTCATCTATTTACTCTTTGATCCATTCATCAACCCATCATATTTGGAGGAATTTCAAAGTAAATTGCAGCACATCAGTAGTTTACAAATACTTCAGTGTGTATATCATTAACTAGACTTCAACATATTTTATGACTATTTGTTATTGTAGTAGAAGTTAGATAAGGCAAAAGAAGAACACTTCACAGATTTTAAGACTTGTTAAATTCAGAATTTAAAATTTTTAATATGAATTTTTAAAGAATGTTGACAAATACAAAGATCTGTATGACCCAAGTTCATCACCCCAGAAAGTTTCTGGATTTCCATTTTCAGTCATCCCTTGTCCCACCCACTCAAACAGAGGAAATTATTTTTCTGGTGGTTTTTTCACTACGTCACAGCAACAATCACTATTTGCTTATTTTCTCACCACACATTAGTTTTGCTGTTGGAAAACGAATATGCAGTTTCTCCCATTTTGTTGTTTTGAGATTCATCTATGTGATTGCATGTACCTATAGTTAGCATAGAAGCATTTTTCTTTTTTTCTGTAGCATCTTGCTGAAGGAGTATAGTAGGGAAAACATTTTAGGGGATACTGGCCTACAACGTTTGTGGAAGAGCAGAGAACTGATCTGACAAGAACATGTGGTTTCTCTACAGTACAAACAAGCAATAAGACACTCTTGAGTTCATATTTTTAAAAATATATCTTGCCTCTATTAAAATGTCTAAGATACAAAATGTTTGATATCTGGGATAGGCATGAAAAAGATGTCTATGTTTTTAACTTATGACCTTGATTTAGTTTTAAGGCAATCACTTTAATAAGCTTTCTGTAACAACTCCAAATTAATGACTGTGACTTCTCTCAACATAACACCCAAAAGCTTGCCTCCATCTGAAGGCTGTATAATAATAAAACTAAACAAATCAAGATAAAACACTCTACAAATGAAAGTACTCTAAGTCTTGTCACTATCGTTCATGACAATGATTTAAATACTCCTTTTCCCTCCTTTTGGACTCCTAGGAATTTAAAGTTGCAAGAAAATGAAGAGATTCAAGCTCCTCTTCCTCAGTCACTTCCATTCCGTGTGAAAAGTGAAGACATTACCGGACAAACAATGACTAACAAGCAGATAGAGGCAAATATGGGATAAAAATTCTGTTCACTCCAAATGTCATTTTTTTCTACATCCCTGCTGGTCAGTTATATCTTTCTTGAATGAAAGCTTGATTGAAACCTGTTGTGAAAATTCCACTCAAACATAACTTGTGTTTTTAATCAAAGGGACCTGGAAAAAACTTTCATCTGTATCTGGGACTTCCCAGGTGGTTCAGTGGTAAAGAATCCACTTGCCAAGCAGGAGATGTGGGTTCAATCCCTGGGTTGGGATGATCCCCTGGAGGAGAAATGGCAACCCACACCAGTATTCTTGCCTGGGAAATCCCACAGACAGAGAAGCCTGGCGGGCTTCAGTCTATGGGGTCCCAAAAGAGCTGGACACGACTTAGCAAGTAACCAAAACAACAACAAATTTGGGTAAACAGCCATCCCGATTTGCTTAGGACTGTCTTGATTTCATCACTAAAATGCTGTCTATCCCAGGAAATACTTCAGACCTAGAAAATTGTACATCTGCTCATCCCAAATCTTCTCAGGAGTCAGAGCTTTATAGAAGAATCCCTATATTTACATTTCAATCACTCTTGGAAGTTGGGCCTTTGCAAGGGACCATCAGAAAACCAGTTAAACCTGTTTCCTTCTTTTCTACTGGAAGCAAGTTTCACACAAGAAAGTCTTCTACTAAAACTGGAGCTATCATTTGATCCAGCAATCTAACTCCTGGGCATATATTTGGAGAAAACCATAATTCAAAAGGATGCATACACCCCAGTGTTCATTGCAGCACCCCAAAGTTCACTATAGCCAGGACATGGAAACAACCTAAATGTTCATCAGTGAAGGAATAAAGATATAGAACAAATATACAGTGAAATATTAACCACAAAAATGAACAAAAGAATGCAATTTGCAGCAAATGGATGGACCTAGAGATTGTCATAGTGAGTAAGTCAAACACAAATAGACAAATATCATATGGTATCCCTTGTATGTGGAATCAAAAGAAATGGTGCAAATGAACCTATTTACAAAACAAAAACTGAGTATGTAGAAAACAAACTTGTGATTACCAGACAGGAAAGTGCAGGGAAGGATAAACTGGGAGATTGGGACTGGCGTATACACACTACTATTTATAGAATATATAACTAATAAGACCCTACTGAATAGCACAGAGAACTTTATTCAATGCTCTGTAATGACTTACATGGGAATAGAACCTAAACAAGAATGGATATATGTGTCTGTATAACTGACTCACTTTGCTGTACAGCAGAAACTAACACAACGTATTCTCCAATGAAAAACTATTAAAAAAAAAAAGTCTCCCTGTATCACTTGA
The DNA here is from genome assembly GCA_006408695.1 of Aepyceros melampus. Classification (NCBI taxonomy): domain Eukaryota; kingdom Metazoa; phylum Chordata; class Mammalia; order Artiodactyla; family Bovidae; genus Aepyceros; species Aepyceros melampus. The sequence continues at coordinate 50,041 of SJXQ01004077.1, read as the reverse complement.
CAATTACACTGCCCTTATTGGGGAGGGGGTGGATTTGATGCAATGATTATAAGTGAAACATTTAGAGTAAAAGCCCTGGATTTAATACTTAGATCTCCTCCCTGCGAGTTACATGACCTTGAGCAAGTCACTTTACCCCTTACAGCTTCAAATGTCTTGCCTTATAAATGGTGGCGAATAACTACCTATCTTGCAAGTTATTGTGTGGATAAAATGAGATCACACGTGTCAAGGGCTTGGCAGGGTGCCTGGAGGCTGGCTAGTGCCCTGTAAGAAGTAATTCCTTTTATGATTTAATATGCAAGCGCTACAAGAAAGCTTAAAAACCAAGCTGGGAACAGCTTCCACAGGGACCTTATCCATGAACCTGCCTGTGGTTTGATGCACTCAGAAGGTTCACTTCCACTGAATGAAAAGCAGAAGAAATAGCTGAACAGCAGGCATTCACCTCAGCTCTAAGGGTTAAACAAAGAGGCAACTGCTTTTACATCGGAATGTTTTTGTCACCCTCTTTTAATGTGAAACCTTTTCATCTGCGCTAAAGCTTCAGAAGTCAGATTCACCGAACTCACTTTGAGACTTTTGCTAGCGATGGGACTTTAATTACCTTTCAGACACAGGGATGGCTCTTGTCTTGAAAAATAGAAAGAAAGAACTCTTTTTTCCCCCCTCCTCTTCGCTTATTCTTTTTTTTTTTTTTTTCAGATTGAAATCTTTTGTTCCTGGCACTTTCCATATGCCACACTTTAATATTTAATCAGCCCCCACCTCATCAGAAGACTGCTGGCCTCATTAGATAATTAATGGTTGCTGGCACTGCATTTGCTCCAGTTAATACATCTGCAGCCAGCAATTAGCGCCTGAGTTTATTAGTTGCACTGGCTTCATTGACTGGGGAAGCAATTCGCCTTTGATTGAAGCCGCTGGGATGGGCATATGTGGACAGCTTGCCCCCTGTTTCTTGGGATTCTTTTGTTTACAATTTTTTTTTTTTTTTGGCTACCGTTTTGCAACACGGCACATCCGGGCCCTGCCACCAACAGTTGGTGGGGAAGATTTCCCTTTTATAATTTAGAAGATAATTGGGTAATGCTGTGCAGGAGAGAGGCGGCTGCAGGGTGGGGCAAAAGCCGGGAGGGAAACGGCTAAGTAATTTGTTCTTTGGAAATGTCTATTTTTCAAAAAGGCGTAGAGTCAAGGCTGAGGAATTCAGGGGGAATCCAGGCTGCGAAATACAATCCTACAGGATGGGCTGCTGCCTGGAGTTAAGATCTTGCTTCTTAGAGCCCGGGAGGTACAGAGATGGGTCTTCTGCCATCTTTCATCCCTAAACTTGACTTCCTTGCTTTGGCCCAGTTCCTGCCTCCATTTTTGTTACTAAGTGAAATCGTATCATTTTCATGTACTTTTCGGGTGTGCTTCCCTGAAGACTCTGATCATTGCCAGTTTCTTCCTGGTGATTAAAATCTTGGCCTCTCACCAGGATTACCCCCTTGTCAAATCCCGCTTTCATCCCCGTTGCTAGACATTGGGGGAGATGATCATTAAGAACACAATCATGATGTGAAATATGAAGGAAATGAGAGTGACGGTGTCTAGGTATATCAGTGAAAAGGAAACAAAGGAAATATAGCTCAACCAATTGGGGGAGAAAGGAAGGAAAAAGCAGGAAAGACCAGAAGCAATAAGAATTTCCAATTTTTGTCTGTCTTTAGACCCAAATTCCTAAATCAAGACCCATCTTAAATACATACGCCATAAATGGAAGGAAGTGACAATGATGATGGTAATACTGATGAAGATAACAAATCTTTACTGAGCAGTTCTCAAGTATCAGGCATCCTGCTAAAAAGTGTCTTGTCACATAATACTAAGGCATCTCTACCATCTTTCTTCCCATTTTAAGGATGAGAAAAAGGACCTCCACTGATTTTCAGCGTTTTCTCCAGACACAACTTGTAGCATCTGAGCTGCCATTCAATGAGCCTCTAGCCTGCATCAGTCAATTCTCTGCATTACTTTATTTCACATGAACGGTGAACAGTTCAGAGGTTATTTACCAAGGATCATGCAAAAAGTTCAGTTCAGTTCAGTCGCACAGTCGTGTCCGACTCTGCAACCCCATGAATCGCAGCACCAGGCCTCCCTGTCCATCACCAACTCCCGGAGTTCACTCAGACTCAAGCCCATTGAGTCCGTGATGCCATCCAGCCATCTCATCCTCGGTCGTCCCCTTCTCCTCCTGCCCCCAATCCCTCCCAGCACTAAGGTCTTTTCCAATAAGTCAACTCTTTGCATAAGGTGGCCAAAGTACTGGAGCTTCAGCTTTAGCATCAGTTCTTCCAATGAACACCCAGGATTGATTTCCTTTAGGATGGACTGGTTGGATCTCCTTGCAGTCCAAGGGACTCTCAACAGTCTTCTCCAGCACCATAGTTCAAAAGCATCAATTCTTCAGCACTCAGCTTTCTTTATAGTCCAACTCTCACATCCATACATGACTACTGGAAAAACCATAGCCTTGACTAGATGGACCTTTGTTGGCAAAGAAATATCTTTGCTTTTTAAAATGCTATCTAGGTTGGTCACAACTTTCCTTCCAAGGAGTAAGCGTCTTTTATTTTCATGGCTGCCATCACCACCTGCAGTGATTTTGGAGCCCAGAAAAATAAAGTCTGACACTGTTTCCACTGTCTCCTCATCTATTTCCCATGAAGTGATGGGACCAGATGCCATGATCTTCGTTTTCTGAATGTTGAGCTTTAAGCCAACTTTTTCACTCTCCTCTTTCACTTTAATCAAGAGGCTTAATTCCGAAGCCTCTTTCCACTAAGGCTAATACCATCTAGCATCCCAGTTGACATTCAAGTTGAAGGAACAGTCTATAAGGACTCCAGCCTACTCAAGACTATGTGCTAAATTTTGGATTGCTCTATCATGATACTCAGGGATTCCCAGGTAGTTCAGTGGTAAAGAATTCACCTGCCAATGCAGGAGATATGAGTTCTATTCCTGGGTTGAGAAGATCCCCCTGAGAAGGAAATGGCAACCCCCTCCAGTATTCTTGCCTGGGAAATCCCATGGACAGAGGAGTGAGGTGGGCTACAGTCCATGGGGTCACCAAGAGTTGGACACAAATGAGCAGCAGAAAAACCGTGACACTTCAGTCCTTTGGATGAGATCAAGTCAAACATGCCTCTTCAGGTCTAAATTGTAAGACCGACATATTGATTCACCTTTTAATTTTTTTTTTCAGAGTCAGTTCAGTTTTCAACCTCAGGTGGAATGCTGTAACAGATAAACTACACCCCTAGTAAAAATGCACAAGGTAGACTCCTGCCCTTATGGTGCAGTGCTTCTCAAATTTTAACGCTCACACAAATAATATGGAGAGAATGTTACTGGGCAGATCTTGATTAAGAACAATGAGAGAAGCCTGGGATTCTAAATTTCTAACAAGATTCTGGGTTGTATCTCTACTGGGAAAGTAGTGGTTCTCAAACCGAGAAGAACCTTAGAGTCACCTGGAGTACTTGTGTTTCTCAACACCAGTTTCTAGGTACCACTCCATCAATAACGGAGAAGGCTATGGCACCCCACTCCAGTACTCTTGCTTGGAAAATCCCATGGACGGAGGAGCCTGGTAGGCTGCAGTCCATGGGATCGCGAAGTCAGACACGACTGAGCAACTTCACTTTCACTTTTTACTCTCATGCATTGGAGAAGGAAATGGCAACCCACTCCAGTGTTCTTGCCTGGAGAATCCCAGGGAGGGGAAGCCTGGTGGGCTGCCATCTCTGGGGTTGCACAGAGTTGGACACAACAAGCAACTTAGCAGCAGCTCCATCAATAAAACTGGTATCTCTAGGGGGAGGAGGAGGTTGCTCAGGATTCTGTATAGTTTAAAAGCATCCCAAGTGTTTCTAATGCATGCTCAGAACCACTGACTTAAAAAGAGAAATCTCAGCAGGACAAGTCAGCTGAACGTTGCTTGATCCCCACATACCAAGAGAGCAGAGGGATGCAAATAGAGACATTCCCGTTGAAAAGACAAGAACGAAGACCTTCCTGGATGGTACACCATCTGATTCTTCTACATCTCCTCAGTGACTTATGCAACACTGTTGGAGGAAAACATGATTTGCCATCTAAGCTCCATCACCTTTTCTAGGCAAAATGTACAAGCTGGTGAAGGTCCAAGGTCTGAGTGTCCTCATATGTAAAATGGAGCAAATGCATTACTTGCTGATGAAACAGGTCATCAACAGGAGGAGACTGCTGGCTGGCCCATGGAGTGGACCCTGCCAATCAGCAATCAGAGGGTCCTCACCCTTTCCTCTGTCCTTGGAGGATGCTTCCTGTTCACCATTCCTGCAGCAGGAGCTGCTTCAAGGATGTAGCCTTGAGAAAGTGAGGTGTTCAGATTACCTAGACCGGATATGAGCCTAAACCAAGTGATGGTGTCTGTATAAACCAAGATTCCAGTGGGCAGGTGCCAAGATCTCTCTGTCTTATGGCCTCTCAAGACCAGCCTCATAGTTAAGTTGCTTCACTTATTAAAACCGCCACCTGCTGGTCCGGAGGGGTTCACTTTGCTCTGGGGTCACTCCTTGTGCTCTGTGTTCCTGGCGGTTTGCAAAGCAAGGTGTGGCAAGCCACCCTGGAGATTGAAGTAATGGCTCTTGGGAAAGAGGCATTCGCAGGAGGGAAATCCTGGGCTGGCCATCGACCCCTACATGGGGAGGGGTGTCCTGAATGTCAGATGCGTGCAGACGGCTGCTGGAGTACAGGATGCCCCCAACGTGCTGGGTGGTCTGATGTGCGTGTCTGCAGAGCCGCCCAGAGGGCACTGCAGGCAGAGAAGCAAATCCCGGACACACAGCCGGCTGACTTCCTCTTGGGGTGGAAGGGGCTGATGGCTGAAGTTTAAGTTAGAAAATGGGAAGAACTGGGGTCAGAGAAAAACTGCAGAGTCGCCTGTTCTGTTCACCCCTCGGGGCCGGCAGACAATGCGGAGGAACTGGATGGTCAACTGGAGACCTCGGAGAGCCCTTTTGCAAAGCGAGGAAGGAGCCAGTTGCCCAAGATTAGGGTCCAAGAGCTGGTGAGGAAGCCTGATTAAGATGCTAAGGGATGGGATCCCTAGGAAAATGATGAGGAGGTCTTGGAGAGAATGAGACCTCCGTCTGACTCCTGAGCTGAACCGTGGCAGGCCCCAGGCAATTTGAAGCTCCTCTGTCCTTGAAATGTACATTCCGCCCACTGTTTTCATATTGGATGCTTTGCCCTGATGTTCTTTGAGAGAGTGAAGAGTTGAGCCTGTCTGGACAGGGTATCTGTTAAAACTAAAATTCTGGCAGACAGAGCCTAGATCTATTCATCTTACAGCTGCCCAAGACAAATTTGTGGGTAGGTTCTTTTTTTTTTTTTTTTAATGAGTAAAAGATGCTAAGACTTTTAAAAAAGAGAAAGAGATAAGCCTTGTAAATTCCCTTGCTTATTAAACCTGCCACCTATGAGTCTGGAGTGGCTGCCTCTTTCTTGGGTCTCATCTTGTCTCCCGTGTACGGGGTCAGTTTGCAAGCCAACACCTGCCTGAGGGTGAAGGAAGGGACCCATATGTGGGTTCTCTGGGAAGCCTATAGTGAGCTGCAGCAAAGCAGGGCACAGTTGTTAATAACCCTGTACCCCTGCAGCAGTGCAGGCTTTTCCAAGCTGGAGAAGACTCCAGGGTAATTACTGTAATTATAATTCAGTTCTAAATACCTGTAAGTATGCAGTTTTGCTGAAAGCAAAAACTGTGTTCATCAGATTTTTTTAAGTATTATAAATTGGTGTTTTTTTTTTTTTTTTTGCTGCACCAGGTCTTCCATGGGCTTCCCAGGTGGCACAGTGGTAAAGAATCCTCCGGCTAAGACAGGAAATGGAAGAGACATAGGTTCAATCCCTGGGTTGGGAAGATCCCCTGGAATAGGAAATGACAACCCACTCCAATATTATTGCCTGGAAAATTCCATGGAGAGAGGAGCCTGGCGGGCGAGCCATGTGGTCTCAAAGAGTCAGACACGATTGAGCACACCATCCCCAGGGGCTTAGTTGCCCCATGGCATGTGGGAACTTCCCAGATCAGGCATCAAACCTGAGTCTTCCACATTGGCAGGCTGATTCTTTACCACTGGACTACCAGGGAAGTCCTCATCATATTTTTGCTTTTCCTATACACTGGGAGAATAAAAAGAAACCTAAGAACATCTTTGAATGTAGTGTTTATCATGTTGTGCCCTGTGATATTGGTAAATAGGATGATTTTGGGTAGCCCGAAATCACATTTTTAAGCACACACCCTTAAATCACATTTTTAAGCACATACACTTAAAAATGTTGCTATGGTTAAATACAATGAGAAAAACATTGGATTTTTGGCAGTGATACAAAATTATGCTTTTGAATGCATTTATTAAAATGAAAAGAGTGAACCATCCATAAGATCTTGTTACACATTCTTTGTACTGTAACAAGTAATAAGGACAAGTGAAGTGATACATTGATGAGGAAGGAATGTGATCAGCTGTTTGAACTTGGAAGAATCTCCTTCTGATCCCTCATCACAGAGGGATCCAACCACGCCCATTCTTCTCCGCTTTACTTGCCTGATTCTGATGACAAATGCCCATATTGTCTTTATCAGTTTTATCCTTAGAATTAGCAAGTTCAAGTTCAGGAATTTCCCTGAAGGAAATAACTATGCAAGTTTGCACATCCAAGTATAGAAATGAACATCACCATTGTTCTTACAGGAACTTTTATTAGCTTGGGGCAGGAGCAAATATGTTATTAGATTGACTCATATAAAACTTTCACATTTGTGGGTCAAAAATGGGTGAATATTAGCAGTCAGATATCTGACAATAATAAAGCAAATTTGGGCATATTCTATGTAATAATACATTCCTCAGTCATCTGCAATAAAGCTGTGGAATACTGCTTAATGACAGAGACGTTGTTCAAAATATTGACTGTGTGAACAAAACAAACAAAAGAAATAGGTTGACACACAGTTGTGAAGTGTTATTTGTTTAGAATATATTTGTGCATAGAAAAAAATAGCACATGGCATAGTTTAAATCAAAGTCTTACAAATTTTCTGTTTCTCATTCTCATCATCTGTGATTGCTTCTAGTTTATTTAGCTAAGATTTCTGAAATTTCATTTTAAATCTGTGACAGGTCATCACAACTAATTCTTATTTCTCACTCTCATTTCTGGGTATGAAGTGATACATACTTGTTCTAGTGTTTTCTTTCACTCTATAAAGTTTATTATTCATGTTTCTTTTGTTAAATAGCCTCAGAGTACTTCTCAACACCTAACTCCAGGCAGCCATTTCAATCCATTGGCATTGTCACACAGCCGATGTTAATTTTCCTTCCCTGGTCTGGAAACCCCATCAGTGAGAGGTTTCCCCTTCATCCACAGCCTCACTTCTGCACAAATAGTTCTGTGTCTTTCTCACTCCCTTGTTCTCTCCTCTGAACCTCACTCAGACTTATACAGCTGATCACTGAATTTTTCTATCTCGGCCACTCCTGGTAATTCAGGGTCACTAGTGTTGTAATCAATAGTCCACGGTTGTTGGAAATTTTCTGGATTTAAAATGGAAAGTCCCATGTCCTAGGAAATCCCTCAGTCCTAGGAAAATTGGGAGGATTGGTGGATCTAGCCCTGATGTGAGTTAGGAGGGGGTCACTGTGAACAAGAGCGTGCATGGCTTACCAAAGCTAATTGTTACTAAGAAAGTCGGATAACTGAGCCAAGGCCAAGGGATCTAGTCTCCAGCTTACAGGCCATGGAAGAGCTTTAAGAAAATTGGGAGACTTTAAGTAGCGTCACAGGGCTTCTAGGAGTCCAGTTATAAGAGATTGATGACAAGGCAGGCTCTGATATCTGCCAAAACAGCTACTGATTTAACTGGAGGAACTTGGCACATCTAACTTGGTGCAGACAATTCTACCCTGAGTGGCCCCAGGCTTCAACGGTGGCTCCAATGGTAAACAATCTGCCTGCAGTGCAGGAGACCTGAGTTTGATCCCTGGGTCAGGAAGATCCCCTGGAGAAGGAATGGCTACCCATTCCAATATACTTGCCTGGAGAATTCCATGGACAAAGGAGCCTGGTGGGCTACAGTCCAAGGGGTCACAAAGAGTAGGACACCACTGAGCAACTAACACTTTGGTTCACTTTCTGGCCAGTTTCCTTGACACGTTCTAGAAGTCAGCTGCAGATGGTCTCAGGCTTGAGAATGTGATGGGAAGTTGGACTCCTAGCCTCTGGAATGGATCCTCTTAGCTCTCACTCTTTGCAAGTTGATTTCAGCTCTCAGCCAATATCAACCCACTGGTTCCTTCCATGAATTCAGGGCACCATATTTTCCCAGCCCTAAAAGTGAAAGAAAATTAGTCTCTCAGTCGTGTCCAACTCTGCAACCCCTAGAATTGTAGCCCACCAGGCTCCTCTGTCCATGGGATTCTCCAGGCAAGAAGACTGGAGTGGGTTGTCATTCCCTTCTCCAGGGGATCTTCCCGACCCAGGGATTGAACCCAGGTCTCCTGCATCACAGGCGGATTCTTTACCATCTGAGCCACCAGGGAAGCCCTAAGTAGGCACCAAAGTGAGTGATGATCGTGGTCTAAGTTAACGATGCTTCCCTCATACTCCAAATGCAAAAAGTGAAAACTCTCTAATTTCTGCTTCTGAGAGGCCATTAATAGAAATCTTTAAAAAGACAGTTTCCTAGCACTGGAAATATTAAGCTGTTATTATGGCAAATGAGCTTATTTTTACTTTCAAATGAAAATATAAATAAGTAATAAGTAAATATCAGCAATTTCGGTTCCATAATGAATAAGGACAGAATTGGGAGCTGAAAGAGTGTGTGCCCGTTAGAGAGAGTGGGAAATTAACATTTGTTGACATTCTCATGCTTTTAGTTTTAATGTAAACTAGAGGCAATTAAGTTATGTTCAACATTTTTCCCTTGTAAATATTTTCCATTTCTCTATATAGTAACCAAGATGTCTTACAACAGGGCCATATTAGCAAGCTCCAAACTAGAGGGGCAGTCTTACCTGTCATCTGCTAATGTAAAAATAGAAAGCCCAAGTCTTTGAATAATTCAGTGTTTCTCATCTATTTCTTATCCACGTCATGACTGTGCCATTCACCATTCAGGATACCAACTGTTTTTCTGTTTTCTCATTTTTTCTGTTTTTTTTTCCCCATACTCACAATCTCTAGGTAAATCTATAAATCCCCACTCAGAAGAACATGAATTATCTGATGCTTGAATGAAATGAAGACAAAAACAAGCTTGAATATTTAAACTTACAGCAAGTATCTTCCATGATAGATCCTTTCAGACTCCCACTCATTTTTTTCTTTGATATCTACTACTGCATAAAGTCCCAGTTTATCATATAACATTACAATTTATGGTATAACCAGCTTGTGTACTGACTATAAACCCTTCATCAATGCCACTGTAAAGGGTTTATAGTCCATAAATAGAAGAGCAAGCCTATCTCGCCTGCTTGTTTTGCCCGCAACACAGCCCTTCAGACATGCCAGCTCGGTTATTTGTTTTACATGCTGGATGAGTTACGGGAAAATAAGTGGATACATTGTTTTGTCTCTCCAACATCCAGAGACAATTCAGGATCATGGGGTGGGGATGAACAATGGGATGTTGGCTAGAAAGATGTAAGAGAGTAAGCCTGTCCTTGTCGTTAATCTGTAGGTGAGCATTTTTAAAAATGTTTATTTCAGAGTACAGTTGGTTAGCAATGTCATGTTAGTTTCAGGTGTATAGCAATGTGACTCAGTTATACATAGGCATGTATCTATTCTTCCTCAATTGCTTTTCCCATTTAGGTCTTTAGAGAGTATTGAGCAGAGCCCCCAGGACTATATAGTAGGTCCTTGCATGTGTGCCTGCTAAGTTGCTTCAGTTGTGTCTGACTCTTTATGACCCTGTGGACTGTAGCCCGCCAGGCTCCTCTGTCTGAGGCACTCTCCAGGCGAGAATACTGGAGTGGGCTGCCGTACCATCCTCCAGGGGATCTTCCTGATCCAGGGACCAAACCTATGACCCCTGTGACTTCTGTATTGCAGGCACATTCTTTTTCACTGACCTATCACAGAAGCCACTACAGTAGTTGCTTATCTATTTTAAATATAGCAGTGTGCACATGGAAATTTTTTTTAATCTCAAAATTCAAGTAATTAGGAATTCTACTCTTTGGAAACCAACCGACCATGTGATTTCACGTGCATGTGTGCTAAGTGGCTTCAGTCATGTCCAGCTCTTTGCAACCCTATGGATTGTAGCCACCAGGCTTCTCTGTCTATGGGATTCTCCAGGCAAGAATACTGGAGTAGGTTGTTGTGTCCTCCTCAAGGGGCTCCTCTTGGCCCAGGGACAATCCCAGGTCTCTTAAGTCTCCTGCATTGGGGTGGGTTCTTTACCACTAGTGCCACCAGGGAAGCTAATTTGCTGTCACATCTTAAATTAATGCAAATATATAATCTGATTGTATATCCTGTTGTTCACCTGTTTCTTAGGCTCTTTGCTCTGTACCAACCCGCTTTTTGGAAAGACTGTTGGATTTTAGTATGTGTAAGAACTGGGTTCAAATGCTAGCCAAAGTCTTGAACTAATTGTGGTCTTGAGCAAGCCAAGATAAAGTAGAGATGACAATAATGCCAGTGCAATTTTAATGTCCTCAGTCCTCATTATTCTGCAGGTATGAATACTGCCAATGTGGTGATGGGATGAGATGGGATGACGGTAACAGTTCTGATGACTGTGATCAAGATAAAAGGGTGATGCTGATGGTGGTGCTGATGGTGATGTTGATGGTGGTGATGCTGATGCTGATGGTGGTACTGATGGTGGTGCTGATGGTGATGATGCTGGTGATGCTGATGATGATGATGCTGACAGTGATGCTGATGGTGATACTTATGGTGATGCTGCTGATGCTGCTGATGGGGATGGGGATGCTGATGGTGATGGTGATGCTGACGGTGGTGATGCTGATGCTGATGACTGATGGTGGTACTGATGGTGGTGCTGATGGTGATGATATTGATGGTGATACTTATGGTGATGCTGATGGTGATGATGCTGATGCTGCTGATGGTGATGCTGCTGATGGTGATAGTGATGCTGATGGTGGTGATGCTGATGCTGATGCTGGTGGTGATGCTGATGGTGATGGTGATGCTGATGGTGATGTTGATGGTGGTGATGCTGATGGTGATGCTGATGGTGATGATGTTGATGGTGATGATGCTGGTGATGCTGATGATGATGATGCTGATAGTGATGCTGATGGTGGTGATGCTGATGCTGATGCTGGTGGTGATGCTGATGGTGATGGTGATGCTGATGGTGGTGCTGATGGTGATGTTGATGGTGGTGATGCTGATGGTGATGGTGATGCTGATGGTGATGATGCTGATGGTGATGGTGATGCTGGTGATGCTGATGCTGCTGATGCTGATGCTGCTGATGGTGATGATGCTGATGGTGATAGTGATGCTGATGGTGGTGATGCTGATGCTGATGCTGGTGGTGATGCTGATGGTGATAGTGATGCTGATGGTGGTGATGCTGATGCTGATGCTGGTGGTGATGCTGATGGTGATGGTGATGCTGATGGTGGTGCTGATGGTGATGTTGATGGTGGTGATGCTGATGGTGATGGTGATGCTGATGGTGATGATGCTGATGGTGATGGTGATGCTGATAGTGATGCTGATGGTGATGCTGATGGTGATGATGCTGACGGTGATGCTGACAGTGATGACTGATGGTGATGATGGTGATGATGCTGATGGTGATGGTGGTGTTGATGGTGATGCTGATGGTGGTGATGCTGATGCTGATGCTGGTGGTGATGCTGATGGTGGTGCTGATGGTGATGCTGATGGTGATGATGCTGATGGTGATGCTGACAGTGATGACTGATGGTGATGCTGATGGTGATGACTGATGGTGATGATGCTGACAGTGATGATGTTGATGGTGATGCTGATGGTGATGTGATGGTGATGATGCTGATAGTGATGGTGATAGTGATGCTGATGGTGAAGATGCTAACAGCACTGAGATCATGATGATGATGGGGATTATAATCGTGATAATGGATGATTATTTAGTTTCTTTATGGCCAGTTACAATTTTAAGTGCATTGTGCATGTTATCTCACTTAATCACAACAGCCTTATTTTACATGTGAGAATAATGAGATTTATGGTGGTTAACTAGCTTACTCATCATTACATAACTTAGATAATAAAGTAGGTTTTGAACCTAGCACTCTAATTCTGTATCCCTCAGTCTTAATCACACCATCATATCACCTTCCTTTAAGAGTGGTTCAAATTAATGGTAATGATTCATATTTTGTTTACTCTTCCATGAGCCACATAATGAAACTGTCAATCTCTCCAAAATCTTTTTTTCCCTCTTTTTTTTTTTTTTTTTAATTGAACTGGCTTAGGTGGTAAGGAATTCGCCTTCAATGCAGGAGACCCAGGCTTGATCACTGGTTTGGGACGATCTCCTACAGAAGGAAATGGCAGCCCACTCCAGTATTCTTGCCTGGAAAGTTCCATAGACAGTGGAGTCTGGCAGGCTACAGTCCACGGGGTCGCACAGAGTCAGACAGGACTGAAGCAACTTAGCATGCATGTGCCCTTCGAGGTAATTCTATTTGTCTCTGTTTTGGTCACAAGGAAGAGGGGGCTTCAGTCCATGGGGTCCCAAAAAGTCACACACGGCTGAGCGACTACCACTGTCACTTTCATAGTTGGTTTACCATGTATTCATTTTAGATGTACAGCAAAATGATTCAGTTTTATACATACATATAAGAAGTTGTGATGGAGCCCCAGTCTATGTTCCCTGAGTCACACAGAAAACTCCCACTGGCTACCTATTTTACACATAGTAAAGTATATTTCCATGTTGCTCTCTCCATACCACCCACCCTCTCCTTTTGACATGGTCTCCTAGACCCCAGACCAATTCTGCTTCTGGGTCCCAATCGCCAGTCCCTTGTGCAGCAGTTTCTCATTGGAGCCCATCTCTCCCTGGACCATAGACACATCCATGGCGACCTCAAGACCAAGGCCGGCTCTCCATCACCCCCTAAGTTCACCATCTTCCCTGTGGGGAGCAGCAAGGGCAGTGGAGACTGGAGATACCCAATTCCATCTCCAGCAAGAATGTAGAGTGGTGGGGGGTGGGGAGCTTTTAGTAATATTCCAGAAGTAACTGGAATTAGAGGGGAAAAAAACCCTTCTGGTAAATGGAAAGACCCAGCAGAAAGTGTCCTGCATTCATGGAATGTCAGAGGAGAGAGAAGGTCCCCACCTTAATTAGGGGTACATTTGAATATCTTCATTCTGAACAGACACAAAGAGGCTCAGGTGAGCCCAGAGGGATTTGCAGCCAAAAGCTGGCTAATCTCCAGTTAAACAGGCCCATTATCTCTCACTCCCCGGGAGAAAGTCAGGCAGAACTGATTTGATTAACAGTAGATTAACCTCTCTAACACAGCCATCCTGGGTTTTACACCTGTCACTTTAGTATGACAATTTATATTTATTCAAAAAGCCATGAGACAGTAAATTAAACATTGCCCTAATTAGAAAAGTGTCATATGTTACAGCGGGGAAGCCACCTGATCTAATTTTCCAACAGGACTTGTGCAAAGAATGTGTTGGTGTGGCCTGAGCAGAAGCCCTACAAACACCAACACGCTGGGGAGGAGAAAATTCTGGACTGCAGATGTTATACCTTAGCTTCTGAGAGGAGAGATGCAGGATTCAACCCTAGGAGCATCGCTTATGGTCCTCCAAGCTGCCTGGCAACGCATCCTATGCTGGCACTCAGCTGGGAACCAGAGTGGGACCTCTGCCCGAAGTGATTTCAGAATCCAGAAGGAGAGATGGGCTAGAACTCAGGCAATTTCAATTTACGTTTGGGTTAAGAGTTAAATAAGTGATGCTGCGAAGGCTCAGAGAAACCCACCTGGTTAATGCAGTCTTGGCAGAAAGGGGACCAACAGTTTATCCTGGAATTGCCCGAAGTGATTTCAGAATCCAGGAGGAGAGATGGGCTAGAACTCAGGCAATTTCAATTTACGTTTGGGTTAAGAGTTAAATATGTGATGCTGCGAAGGCTCAGAGAAACCCACCTGGTTAATGCAGTCTTGGCAGAAAGGGGACCAACAGTTTATCCTGGAAAGGAATGACATCTAAATGGTATTTGAAGATTATAGAGCAGTTTTCCAGGCTTTAAGGAGTGAGAAGGAAATAGAACTTGCAAAATTTTGATAGTGAAGCAATATTATATTTATCATGTTATATTCATTATATTATTTTATATTATATTTATTATATTCAGGGACCCTTTGGTTAGTAGTAATAAGTAGCAAAATATGCATAGGGAAATATGAGCATCCAGGGAGGTAAAAGACAGGTCATGAAAAGCTGTGATACAACATTAAAAAAAAAAAAGGACACACACACAAAACTGAGTTGCAACCTACATCTAGCAAACCATATACATCTAACCATATAGCTTGAAGAGTTTGGACAGATGGGTGCATGGATATGTTCATGGAAATAACACTCTAATCAATATATGAAACCGTTTCGGTTCTTGATTCTAGCCTCATCCCTGTCACTATCTCCTTAAGGTTACTTCTCTGTTCTCTGTCACTGAATATTGTGTTTACCTGTCTTTGAACTTCGTATACCTGGGATCTTGCAACATATACATTTTGGATCTGACTTCTTTTATTCAATATTCTCTCCATGCGTGCATGCGTGCATGCGTGCTCAGTCACTCAGTTATGTCTGACTCTGTGACACCTTAGACTGCAGCCCTCTTTGTCCATGGAGTTTTCCAGGCAAGAACACTGGAGTGGGTTGCCATTTCCTACTTAACGATGTCTTATTATTGTGTGTGTGTGTGTTTAATTTATGTATTTGCTTGTGCCAGGTGTGAGTTGCAGCACATGGGATCTTTTATCTTCGTTGTAGCATGCAGCATCTTTAGTTGTGGCATTTGAACTTGGAGTTGCTACTTATGGGATCTAACTCCCTGACCAGGGATTGAACCCAGGCCTCTATATTGGGAGCACAGAGTCTTAGCTGCTGGACCACCACAGAACTCCCTCTTACTTGTTTATTTATATCCTTATTGTTGTGTATCAGCCCTTGTTTTGAATGCATCACAATGTATGGGCCCCTTCCTACTGAGGATGAACATTACAGTTATTAATAGTCTCATGTGTTATAAACAGTGCTGTGATAAACATCCTTGCACGTGACCTTTTGGAGGACACTGGTGTTCATTTCTGCTGGAGGTTTAGCCAGGAGTGAAGTCGTTGTGTTGGTGGTGTGGGTTAAGGCTACTATGAACCATCACATGCATTATCCCGTTCACTCAACGTTTCTAGAATACCTGCCATGTGCTCGGGGGTACAGCAGCCAACAGCAAAGCACCCTACCCTCTTGACACTTGCTTTTGGGTATAACCTCAGTGGACTATGTGTGCGTGTGTGTGTTAGTCGCTCAGTCGTGTCCGACTCTTTGCAACCCCATGGACTGCAGCCCACCAGGCTCCTCTGTCAATGGAATTCTCCAGGCAAGAATACTGGAGTGGGTTGCCATTTCATACTCCAGGGCATCTTTCCAACTCAGGGATAGAACCTGGGTCTCCCGCATTGCAGGCAGATTCTTTACCATCGAGCCACCAGGGGAGGTACCAATGGACCATATAAGCCCCAAATCATGACTGAAGTAAACCTGCCGTCACAGTGCCTCCAAGAGTGGAGAATGANCCTTCTCTCTAGATTATCCCCGTGCATCAGTCCCAAGCATCCTGCATCCTGCATCAAACCTAGACTGGCGATTCGTTTCACTTATGATATCATACATGTTACACTGCCACTCTGCCAACTCATCCCACCCTCTCCCTCTCCCACAGAGTCCAAAAGGCCATTCTATACATCTGTGTCTCTTTTGCTGTCTTGCGTACAGGTTTATCATTACCATCATTCTAAATTCCATATATATGTGTAAGTATACTGGTGTTTTTCTTTCTGGCTTACTTCACTCTGTATAATTGGCTCCAGCGTCACCCACCTCATTAGAACTGATTCAAATGTATTCTTTTTAATAGCTGAGTAATACTCCATTATGTATATACACCACAGCTTTCTTATCCATTCATCTGCTGATGGACATCTAGGTTGCTTCCATGTCCTGGCTATTATAAACAGTGTACCCCATTGTTCATTGCGGCACTGTTTAGATGGACTTTTGTTGGTAAAGTAATGTCTCTGCTTTTTAATATGCTGTCTAGATTGGTCATAGCTTTTCTTCCAAGGAGCAAGCATCTTTTAATTTCATGGCTGCAGTCACCATCTGCAGTGATTTTGAGGCCCAAGAAAATAAAGTCTGTCATTGTTTCCCATCTATATGCCATGAAGTGATGGGACCAGAGCCCAAGAAAAGAAAATCTGTCACAGCTTCCACTTTTTCCCTTTCTATTGCCATGAAGTGAGGGGACCAGATGCTATGATTTTAGTTTTTTGAATGTTAAGTTTTAAGCCAGCTTTTTCACTCTCCTCTTTTGCTTTCATCAAGAGGCTCTTTAGTTCTTACTTTTCTGCCATAAGGGTGGTGTCATCTGCGTATCTGAGGTTATTGATATTTCTCCCGGCAATCTTGATTCCTGCTTGTGCTTCATCCAGCCTGGCATTTCGCATGATGTACTCTGAACATAAGTTAAATAAGCAGGATGACAATATACAGCCTCGAGAAACTGCTTTCCCAATTTGGAACTAGTCCATTATTCCATGTCTGGTTCTAACTGTTGCTTCAACATGTTCACATACAAATGTGCACAATTACATATATTAACATATATGTTAACATATATTAACATATATCAACATATAACATATTACATATATTATACATATAATATGATTTGTGGGAAGATATTTTTTAGGAAAAATAAAGTGCAAAGTACATTTTACTTTAGCAAATACCTTTCCAACATTGTACCTATCTACCTACCTATCTATCTATCTTCCTAAACTCAATTTGATTCATGTGGCTATTTATTCATAGGAAAAATCTTTGAAGTTTTATCCAAAACCCTCTAGAATAATTAGACCTGAATATGTATACTTCTTCTGGTGAGAGTATATTTTCCTATGTTGAAAAGGAAGTTTAATGTATTTGATATAGTCAGACCAGTGATTGAGTTTGGATCAGGATATTAATCTTTATTTTTCAAGTTTCTTAGAATAACTGTAGCTATAAATGTGTTTAATAGGCTTACTACACATGAACTGCAACAAGAATTATTTAAAACTAACAATGAAAGAAGAACTGAAGTAAGAGGATAGTCTTTCTTTTTTTCTTCTTTTTTTTTCACAATCATGTGCTTTACAAAAGAAAGTTCCTTTAAAAAATGGGCCATAAGAGATTCTTCTAGATTGAAGTAGGTTGATTGAATAATCAAGCCCAACTTTGCAAAAAAAAAAAAAAAAAAAAAAAAAAAAATTTAATTTATTGGAATATAGTCGATTAACAATGTTGTG
>SJXQ01004077.1:0-31969 GCA_006408695.1 Aepyceros melampus | reverse complement strand
AAAAAAAAAAAAAAAAACCCACTTGAGTTTATTGGAGAGAATTTTGTATCAATGCTAAATGAGATAGCAAGCATGTAAGAATAATTATTTTTACTTACTGTTCTCATTAAAGGAAAAAAAGTGAGTTACCATTCTTTTAGTCAGAAATAAAAATTCTTTCCCTATCATTACCATTAACTTGACTTGTTTTCTAATTTAAAGAAGAAATCTTTTAAAATTCTTTCTTGAAGTAAAAGAAGGAACAGGCAATTTGAATCAAACAAAAGGGGGCACTTTTTCTTTGATCTAACAATTATCTTAAGTTTTTGACAAAAGTGCTACAAATTATTCTGATGGGAAGGGCAATGTTTGGGTGCCATGACTATTATGCTTCAATTTAAGATTCACTTTCAGACATGAAAAAATTTGACTATAAAGACAAAGGGGAAAAAAAAAAGTTCTGTTTTCTCACTGTGGGAAGAATTGAAAGTCGACTAAAAGTGAGTAATCCTTGAAGCCCCTGTCCTCGTGGACCTTACAAACTTGTGGTTAGGAAAGTAAAGGGTTTGGCATGTTGGTAATGTCTTTTTGAGTTCTCATAACACAGTGACTTCCATGCCACTATTTTCAAAATACGCCGAGAGACATTGGTTTCTGGGAAGATGGAATGGACGTACTTTCCCCTATTTCTCTCTCTAAGTGCAACTAAAAATCCCATAGTGTATACACAAAGTGAACAGAAAAGTATGAAGGGCACGATGGGCTTTCTCTTCCCTAATATATGTAGATTTGGAGCTGAAGAACCCAGTAGCGTGGAAACATCAACAACAGGTACAGACCAAAACAGTGCCAGCAGAAGTCTCCCCTCAGGGATGCAGAGGACACAGGTTTGATCCCCGGCCGGGGAGCTAAGGTGCCATATGTCAAGGGGAAACTAAGCCAGGGAGCCACAACTAGAGAGTCTGTGTGCTGTAATGAGAGATCCCACAGGCCGCAACTAGGACTCGATCCAGGCAAATAAATTAAATATTTCTTTTTACAAATCTGCCCTCCAGTGAACAGGCCAGGCAAGGGGCAGCTTAGCAGGACAGGAAATTTGTATAAAATAATGGTTCTGCTCCAGGCAAAGACTATGGACAAACATCTGGCCCTACCTGTACTCACGCCAGCAAGCGCTAAATGGGGAGGCCAGGCGGCTAGCCTGGAGGGACTGTAACAAAGCCAACACCCTCCCCAGAGTGGGGTCAGCCAGAGAGCTGAGGTTTTCATCTCTATCAGTGAGTAAGGAGAGGCCAGGGGAGACCCTGTGAGGATTTGGTTCTTCCACTCACACTGGGCAGTAATGAGGTGCCTTTCCCTTTGAGGGGTTGTCAGAGGAGGACTGATGGAGAGTCAGGACATGTACCATTACCCAGTGGTGGCAAAGCCATGCCTACCATGGTGTCAGTAGAGAACCAGTGGGGAACAGCCGCCCATCTCCACCTAGCAGGAGAGGAGCCTCCCTACCCAGTCAATATATGCCTAGAGGTCACCTCCACCTAGAAGTAATAAGGTGCCTTCTCCCTACCTCTAAGGATAAACACAGATTAAAAAAAAAAAAAAAAGAATTTTCCCTGGTGCAAAAAGGGAGACTTTTTCATTCCCCTCCCTTTGCTTAGAGAATTTGCTTTAGAAAACTTTTATTCGTGATTCTTTTCCTGCCCCTTTGAGCAATATGTACATCTTTTTGAAAGCTAAATAAGCCTCTTGCCAGTGTTGAAGAACCTAGGAACTTTTTTTCACAAGGACCTGGCTGCCCTCTCTTTGAAACTAAATCATCAAAGAAGATAACACTTCTATCCCCAGTTTCCATGGAAGGACAGAAGCCTGAATTTCTCAGGATGGTGCAAAGCTACCTCTTGTCCTATAGATATGAGAAATTTAATTCTCATTTGGATAAAGGCACTTAGAAACACAGATTGTCACCCTAGTTATCAGGCCGATTTAGGATGAACTCTGTGTGACATATATTAAGTCCTCTTATGTGAGATTAGTTATCATTTATCCTGAAAACATGCAGGCTATGGATTGTATCTCCTGGTTATACAAAAGGCTGAGATTTCTTTCTGTTTTTGCAGTCTCAGAAGATTGCCTGTGATACGCATCACAGTCTGATTTCAATTATTCAGTGACAAAACTGTTCTCTTGTCTCTCTTTGGGGAGAATTTTTTCTGGGTTGGCAGAATATTTTATTTTTGATTATATTTTACTAAGAGTAAAAGTAAAAATGATTATGCTAACATACTGATGTTGAAGGAGCTCAGAGCAATCCTCCTCCCAAGTGTCACTTTTGCATATGAATTACATTGACCTGAAGTTCAGGACCAAAGACTCAGGAAAAAAGTGTTTTGTTTTGTTTTTTACCTTCACCTTAACTGGCTAAAATAATTTAGATAGATGACCTGGTACAGGGAGAAAACTATCACAAGAGATTAAAAAAACATGGGCCAGGTGTAGTAAGCTAGGGGGAAGCCGGCCCAGCCTATTTGTTCAAAGTCCTCTCTGTGCATATTGTCTCTGATTGGCAAGGGGAACATTTGTTTACCAAATATTTGCTCTTTCCATCTTTTTGTGAATTGTCTTCCTTTCTCTTGAAACTGCACACTCCCATCTCTTTTTCCTTAGCTCAGAATGGCATATGAGCCTCAACTGCTTGCCTTTTAGGGAACCTCTCATCATCTGTGGATTTCCTGTACATACATCCTTTTTTCATTACTCTTAGGTCAATTTAACTAACAGACCAGCCAAAAGAACTAGAAGGGTAAAGGAAAATTTTTTCCCCTACAATAAATAAGTTAATGTATTATGTATTTATATCTGATATATAAAATAAAGTAATATAACAGCACACTAATATATATTAATAACAGGGAAAATAAATCTCAAAATTTAAAAATAAATCAGAGACAGAGAGGGATAATATATAATGATGAAAGGGTCAGTTCTTCAAGAAGGTGTAGCAACTTGAAAAGTGCCTGTGTTTGTGTGTATGCTCAGTCGTGTCTGACTCTTCGCAACCCTATGGACTGTAGCCCACCAGGATCCTTTGTCCACGGCATTTTTCAGGCAAGGATACTGGAGTGGGTATCATTCCCTTTCCCAGGGGATCCTCCCAACCCAGGGACTGAACCTGAATCTCCTGTGTCTCCTGCATTGGCAGGCCGATTCTTTACCACTGGGCCACCTGGGAAGCCCTATAACAAACAAGAGAACTGCAGAATAGCACAGAGATTATGGGGGAGAAATAACAGAGCAGAAAGAAGAGTGGAAGAGAGGATGGAATATTAGAGCAAGAGGAGATCTTGATTCGTATGTAAATTCTATCACTAAATAGCTATGTGACCTTGGACAATTCGCTTAATCTTTCTGAACCTCAGTTTCTGCATTTTTTTGTAAAATCTACAGTTATATAGATGACTCACAAGTTTCTTTCCAGTCTAAAATTTTAGATCTCTCTGAGATCATGTAATTTTGTGTGTTCTGGAAATGGATAATTTTGAGAACAAGTACAAATACTTATAATGAGATTTTAAAGTAGATTTTTAAATATATTCTTAGAAGAATTTTGGAAATAGTTTATACAGAGATAATAATATAGATGGAATGGAGGTTAAGAAATCATAGTCAACGAGTTTTGAAACAAACCACATTGTAAATATCTTACTCTGAAAATAGCATACCACTTTTGAAATGGCCTTGGCATATACTAAAGAACACCCTGAGCATAATGCCAAAATTCACATATGAATAGTAAATTATTTTAAAATGGGAACTATGGTTGAGAGAAATCAACAGATTGTACTTCCATTCTAAGCCAACATTCTTCTGACCTTGAATCATGAGTCATATTTCAAGAAAAATACAGTCAAATTAGAGCAATCAGTGAAAAATACATGTTCTATTTTACTACATATAGCATTATATATAGTACATATGTACTCACAGATGTATATTATGCCATAATATATATATATATATACACACACAATAGTAGATATATATCATGCAATATAATAGTATCAGAAAATACTACTCTATTAAAAACCTTAAAGGGACTTCCCTGTTGGTCAAGTGGTAAGACTTAGTGTTTCTGCTGCAGGAGGAACAAGTTCAATCCCTGGTTGGCAAATAACATTCCACATGCCCCATGGCCAAAAAGTTAAGTAAATAAATGGGCCAAAATATTTTAAAAATTTTATAAATAATTTCCTTCAACACCTACTTTATACCAGTGAGGAGATTAATAATAGCATTTGAGTGACATAGTGAGCAATATACAAAATGAGGGGATCCTGGTATTTCATTACATCTGTATCAGTTCAGTTCAGTCACTCAGTCACGTCTGACTCTTTGCAACCCCATGGACTGCAGCATGCGAGGCCTCCTTGTCCATCATCAACTCCTGGAGTTTACTCAAACTCATGCCCATTGAGTTGGTGATGCCATCCAACCCTCTCATCCTCTGTCGTCCCCTTCTCCTTTCACCTTCAATCTTTCCCAGCAACAGGGTCTTTTCAAATGAGTCAGTTCTTTGCATCAGGTAGCTACAGTATTGGAGCTTCAGCTTCAGCATGAGTCATTCCAATGAACATTCAGGACTGATTTCCTTTAGGACGGACTAGTTGGATCTATTTGCAGTCTGGGGACTCTCAAGAGTCTTGTCCAACATAACAGTTCAAAAGCATCAATGCTTCGGTGCTCAGCTTTCTTTATAGTCCAACTGTAACATCCATACACGACTATTGGAGCAAACATGACTTTGACTAGATGGACCTTTGTTGGCAAAGTAATGTCTCTGCTTTTTAATATGCTGTCTAGGTTGGTCATAACTTTTATTCCAAGGAGCAAGTGTCTTTTAATTTCATGGCTGCAGTCATCATCTGCAGTGATTTTGGAGCCCCCTCAAATAAAGTCTGTCACTGTTTCTATTGTTTCCCTGTCTATTTGTCATGAAGTGATGGGACCAGATGCCATGATCTTTGTTTCCTGAATGTTGAGTTTTAAGTCAATTTTTTCACTCTCCTCTTTTACTTTCATCAAGAGTCTGTCAGGAATATGATCAAGTCAATATGTAGCTGCTGCTATGCTGTGCTCAGTCTTTCTGACTCTTTGTGACTATATGGATTGTGGCCCATTAGGCTCCTCTGTTCATGGGATTTTCCAGGCAAGAATACTGGAATGGGTTGCCATTTCCTCCTCCAGGGAATCTTCCTGACTCAGGGATTGAACCTGTGCCTCCTGGTTCTCCTGTACTGCAGGCAGGTCTTTATCAAAGAGCTATCGGAGAAGCCCTCAAGATGTAGATTGGGTGTTAATTTAGAGTAACTTAAATAAATGGTGCCACTTTCCCTGTATTCAAAATAGTTAAACGAAAGAAGCTGGTATTTAAAAATAAAAGTTCTATAAGCTACGTGTTAACACGAAAACTAAGTAACAATAAGTATTTTCAGAACTATCAAACCTAACTTCCTGGTTTCAACTTGCTAAAAAAAAAAAAAAAGAATACATAGTTATTATATTCCTCTATAAACAGGTGGGAAAAGTAAAGCAGAAAAAAATAAATGGATGTTTTCAAGTCATTATAGTACATATATTGATTTTCATGGGGCATTAGAACAGATGCACATTTCTTTCTTTGAGAGTACAGTTTCATTAAATCTTAAAAGTACACTGTAGGATATTGACAGATGCCCAACGAGAAATTCTGTCAACAAGTGTTTTTTGACCACTTAACTCTGCAGGGCACTATACTAAATACAATGAGAGGGCACAAAAGAAATGCAAGGCATGGCCCTTGGCTTTATGGAAATTAAAAGCAAAGACTGGTGCATACTTTAGAATTTAAGATAATCTGTTGTAGTCGGTGAACAAAGGAACATTCTCATTTCCTTCACTCAGTCAAGAGGTAAATATATTCCTAGCTATTCTCAGCAGTAAGTTAAACGATTCCTCTTACTTGCATTATATTTTTGTAACCATGTTTTTAGTAGTTCCTCCTGGAAATTAAATAAATGTTAAATGAAGAAAATCTCTTCTCAAATTCAAACAACAGAATTGATTAAGATGGTAGGAATTAAAAATTCCAGGGTTTGGAAGCAGTCCAACTTGGAGCCAAATGGCTTTTCACCACTTTAACCATGTAGCCTGGGGAACTTAACATCCCCTCTGATCTCAGATCTCATTTTCCTTATTTCTTAAACCAGGCTCATAAAAGGCCAACCTAAGAGCATAAGTGTAAAAAGTAAATTATATATAATTACATATTAAAGTGTTTAGTATACTACCTAGTACATAGTAGCTGCTTAGTAAATTTTAGGCATCATTAACATTAATAATAACAATATGATTGTTATTTCTAAAATTTGGCAGAATATAATAAGGAACATTTATATTTAGGTATGGTTTCCACTGTACTATTGGAATATGACAATAAAATGGGATTAAAAAAACTAAGATATGCAGAAATGTTTCCCTATTTTCTCAATACCTTCTTAATACACTATATCCAGTTTTTCAGAATAAAGAGACTACTTTCATGTCCCTTGTTTTATCTGCCTAGATGAAATATAGACACATGTATTTATCTCACATCTAGTACAAAGAATATATCATCATGACACTCAATGAAGAAAAATCATAGAGTTTGTAGCAATTGATGACTTTCAGCAACACTTTAAATCCCATGAGAGGGCTCACTTCCAACATATCTACCTTGTAACTTATTTATAAAGGTTCCAGGAAATCTGCTCTTTTCCTGAAGGACAATTTTACTCTTGGCTACAAGATAAAGTTCCTTGAAGGCTGCCACTCAAACAACCACTTTACAAACAACCAATAGGAACACCAAGTCTAACACATACATTCATTTAGAACTTAACTGTTCTACAGTTTGTCATTTACTACACTCCATTATTTGTCCTGGAAAATGATATTTCTTCCTCTCAATTTTATGTCAAAATAGTTGTGAAAATAGGTTTATTTACAGCCCAAGGAAACTAATGAATTGTTTTGGTCTTGTTTTAGAGGCACTCGAGATTACTTAGCTATTTCTAGATTTAAAGTGACATCTGTACAGGTGTTACGGATAGGAATCTGTTGCCTCCTTTATGCAAGGTAGAGTTTTTAGCACGTGGGAACTTAAATAGGCAAGTTTTCTCATGCAGATTTCTTTATTAATGCAATAGGGTGAAATTAACAAATAAATAGACTAAATAATAGGTTAATAATGTACTTTCAGGTAGTGCCATGAAGAAAAGGAAGCACAATAACGGGATAAGAATGATGAAATGTGGGGAGGGGGCTGTGCATTCCATGGGGCACTTTTGGAAAGTTTCACTGAGGAAATGATGTTTGAGCATAAACATAAAATGATATAAAACAGCCAGCCATAAGAATAGGAAAAGAACAGTTCAGACAGAAGGAAGAACAAGCATCAAAGAACACGATACACTTAAGAAACTAAAACAATTCATTAAAACGAAACTAATACAGTAAAAATCTTGTTTAGTTTAATTAAGGCAATATGAAAGTTTTATTGTAGAAAATTTGGAACATACAGCAAAGTATAAAAATAAACATTTTACATAAACTATTTAAAAAGTTTTGGTATTTGGGTATGTATCTTTCCAGAATTTTTAGATGCTTGCATAGAAAAGGGAAAAGCATAAAATACCCTACTGTGTATAATTTTTATTCTACCTTTTTTAAAAACTTAATTGAATAGGAGGACCTAATCTATTCAGTCATTAAAGTAATTCATAGACAGAGTTTATAGGGGCTGCATGTCATTCTCTCATACAAAAGCAGTGTCTTTTATGTAATCAACTTCCCATGTTGGATCTTTAGGTTGTTTTTATTTTATTTTTCTATTTATTTATTTGCTCCAAAAGAAATTCTGTAATCAGTATTTTTATGAAAATATCTTTGTCAATTTTATATAGTTTCTTGGAATTTGGAAGTAAGATTCATTTTGATCTTTAACATTAAAATGGTAAAGAGCCTGTCTTAGTCTCATTAGACTCTATACACATTTAATATACAATAAAATCTTTTAAAGAGATGTTTTAAAATTTATTATTTTGTCTATCTGTCATGTATATACATTTGTATGTCCATTGGTCTTTTAAAAGAATTCATCAACACAGAAGACCATTCTAATCTGCAGAGAGTGGTCATTAAAGAAGAAAGGATTCTGTGATTTATAAGAGATCACTAGTGAAATGACCTCCCAGAGATTCACTAAAATTATGACTACCAGAAGTCTTTGACTCAGGATTTAGAAAAAAAATCTTAGTTTCTTTACAGTTCAGTAACAGAAAATAATTCTAAAGGTAAGATAACATTTTAGCAAGGATGGATCTATTGAAATTTGTACTTATAGCTTTATTTTGAGCTACCTTGATCTCCACATGTGTTTCACCAACTCTTTGTGATCCACATGCTTATTTATTGTTTTTCTAACTTATCCTAGAGCTATTTCTGCCCACTGGAGGAACAACATCAATAAACTGCAAGATTCTATTAGGTTTAGCCAACAAATGTTGATTTTTCCTGTTGGGTTTCATTTGCTGGTCTGCTATCATGGTGGCTCTAATATGTCATTTAGTGACCTTTCCTTCTCTATATTCTATGTAATATTAATCCTTTTATGTACTTACATTGGAGGATGAATTATTGATGTGCAATTGTCATTCCTGATAATTATGGTATTATTGATTAATGCATGAAAACAGACACATAGCTAAGCAACCAAGGCAGTACACTAGAAGTTAAAGAATACCAGATTGTATTCCCTTGTCTTCCATTGACTTGGAAGACCAACTTGACTAGGCAACTTAACCTCCTTCTTAAGAAATATACTCTTACGGTGATGCATCTATGTTATCTGTCAAGTAGGAATGATGCCTTGTATTGATTTTTTCCTTAGATGATGAAGTATGTGTCTAATCAAGCTCATTTTAAAGCACTTCACAAATACAAAGGCTATAAAGATACTGAGTAAGGCTGCTATGTTCACTGGAATAAAAATGTTCCTGAAAAATATATTTCTAAGTAAGGGTTGTAAGAGAAAAATATCTCCCTTCCATCCTAAGAGAGAACTACCTCTGTGACTCTGCCCTTGTTTTTTGCCAAGGGTGAGAACTGAACAAGAAATGTACAGGTACTAGGATAAATATATCTGAAGATAAATTAGATATCTTATTTTCATATAAACATATTAAAAGACCATTATAGAAAACTGTGTGGGCCTAAAAATCATTGAAAACAAATACACACACCCCAAGACTCTTTCTTTAATATTCTGTTCAACTTGGGCTTCTTATGCATGCTTCATTAAAAATATCTTCTAGGAATTTCTTCCCAGTCTATTGAGACTAACAACTATCCCACCAGAAAACTCTCTCAGAGAGGTTTAGAAATAAATCTGAATTCCATAGTGCAATGGAAGCTGTGAACTGTACCACAGAACATCTTTCACAGTCATTGGGGTATTTATTTTTCCTCCTCTCATCTGTACGTTCACTGACTCGCCAACCACACCAAAGCTTATACCATGTGTATAAGTCATATCCAAGAGGAATTACTTTTTCCTTCTGAAGCCTGGAAGTTTAGGCATGCATGGCCTTAACTTTTCAAACAAGGCAGTGAATATTTCATAAGTTAAGAAATTAATGATGTTTGAGCATAAACATAAAATGATATAAAACAGCCAGCCATAAGAATAGGAAAAGAACAGTTCAGACAGAAGGAAGAACAAGCATCAAAGAACACGATACACTTAAGAAACTAAAACAATTCATTAAAACGAAACTAATACAGTAAAAATCTTGTTTAGTTTAATTAAGGCAATATGAAAGTTTTATTGTAGAAAATTTGGAACATACAGCAAAGTATAAAAATAAACATTTTACATAAACTATTTAAAAAGTTTTGGTATTTGGGTATGTATCTTTCCAGAATTTTTAGATGCTTGCATAGAAAAGGGAAAAGCATAAAATACCCTACTGTGTATAATTTTTATTCTACCTTTTTTAAAAACTTAATTGAATAGGAGGACCTAATCTATTCAGTCATTAAAGTAATTCATAGACAGAGTTTATAGGGGCTGCATGTCATTCTCTCATACAAAAGCAGTGTCTTTTATGTAATCAACTTCCCATGTTGGATCTTTAGGTTGTTTTTATTTTATTTTTCTATTTATTTATTTGCTCCAAAAGAAATTCTGTAATCAGTATTTTTATGAAAATATCTTTGTCAATTTTATATAGTTTCTTGGAATTTGGAAGTAAGATTCATTTTGATCTTTAACATTAAAATGGTAAAGAGCCTGT
Organism: Aepyceros melampus; assembly: GCA_006408695.1. NCBI lineage: Eukaryota > Metazoa > Chordata > Mammalia > Artiodactyla > Bovidae > Aepyceros > Aepyceros melampus. The sequence goes on along the minus strand of SJXQ01004077.1, from coordinate 21,620 downwards.
CTTAGTCTCATTAGACTCTATACACATTTAATATACAATAAAATCTTTTAAAGAGATGTTTTAAAATTTATTATTTTGTCTATCTGTCATGTATATACATTTGTATGTCCATTGGTCTTTTAAAAGAATTCATCAACACAGAAGACCATTCTAATCTGCAGGAGAGTGGTCATTAAAGAAGAAAGGATTCTGTGATTTATAAGAGATCACTAGTGAAATGACCTCCCAGAGATTCACTAAAATTATGACTACCAGAAGTCTTTGACTCAGGATTTAGAAAAAAAATCTTAGTTTCTTTACAGTTCAGTAACAGAAAATAATTCTAAAGGTAAGATAACATTTTAGCAAGGATGGATCTATTGAAATTTGTACTTATAGCTTTATTTTGAGCTACCTTGATCTCCACATGTGTTTCACCAACTCTTTGTGATCCACATGCTTATTTATTGTTTTTCTAACTTATCCTAGAGCTATTTCTGCCCACTGGAGGAACAACATCAATAAACTGCAAGATTCTATTAGGTTTAGCCAACAAATGTTGATTTTTCCTGTTGGGTTTCATTTGCTGGTCTGCTACATGGTGGCTCTAATATGTCATTTAGTGACCTTTCCTTCTCTATATTCTATGTAATATTAATCCTTTTATGTACTTACATTGGAGGATGAATTATTGATGTGCAATTGTCATTCCTGATAATTATGGTATTATTGATTAATGCATGAAAACAGACACATAGCTAAGCAACCAAGGCAGTACACTAGAAGTTAAAGAATACCAGATTGTATTCCCTTGTCTTCCATTGACTTGGAAGACCAACTTGACTAGGCAACTTAACCTCCTTCTTAAGAAATATACTCTTACGGTGATGCATCTATGTTATCTGTCAAGTAGGAATGATGCCTTGTATTGATTTTTTCCTTAGATGATGAAGTATGTGTCTAATCAAGCTCATTTTAAAGCACTTCACAAATACAAAGGCTATAAAGATACTGAGTAAGGCTGCTATGTTCACTGGAATAAAAATGTTCCTGAAAAATATATTTCTAAGTAAGGGTTGTAAGAGAAAAATATCTCCCTTCCATCCTAAGAGAGAACTACCTCTGTGACTCTGCCCTTGTTTTTTGCCAAGGGTGAGAACTGAACAAGAAATGTACAGGTACTAGGATAAATATATCTGAAGATAAATTAGATATCTTATTTTCATATAAACATATTAAAAGACCATTATAGAAAACTGTGTGGGCCTAAAAATCATTGAAAACAAATACACACACCCCAAGACTCTTTCTTTAATATTCTGTTCAACTTGGGCTTCTTATGCATGCTTCATTAAAAATATCTTCTAGGAATTTCTTCCCAGTCTATTGAGACTAACAACTATCCCACCAGAAAACTCTCTCAGAGAGGTTTAGAAATAAATCTGAATTCCATAGTGCAATGGAAGCTGTGAACTGTACCACAGAACATCTTTCACAGTCATTGGGGTATTTATTTTTCCTCCTCTCATCTGTACGTTCACTGACTCGCCAACCACACCAAAGCTTATACCATGTGTATAAGTCATATCCAAGAGGAATTACTTTTTCCTTCTGAAGCCGGAAGTTTAGGCATGCATGGCCTTAACTTTTCAAACAAGGCAGTGAATATTTCATAAGTTAAGAAATTTAAAAAAAAAACTGCAGGAGGATTGGTCCCGGATCACCTTTATTTGTCTTTGGGGTATATATGTATGGGTTTTGTTTTCATTTTATTATTTAAAATGCTTGTGCTTTTTTAGAATTTGTCTGTATGCATGTGCAAAGCACAGCATGTCCTGATAAGAAAAGGCTTTGTTCAGGTACTAGCCTGTGAGTGTTGTTTCCTGGTCCCCCTAGTCTTAGTACCAGGATTCTGATATTTAATAGACTCTGCCATTGAGAATACACCCAATTTCTTCTTTATAATGCCCACCGATGGGCATTATGTGACAATCCATGTACACACTGCTATCTTCAAAATGTAAAACCAACAAAGACTTGTTGTATAGCACATGGAACTCTACTCAATGTTATGTGGCAGCCTGGATGGAAGTGGGGTTTGGGGGAGAATGGATTCATGTATATGCATGGTTGAATTCTTTCACTGTTCATGTGAAATTATCACAACATTGTTAATTGGCTATGAGAGCGAAACTGAAAGTTGCTCAGTCATGTCCGACTCTTTGGGAACCCATAGACTATACAGTCCATGGAATTCTCCAGGCCAGAATACTGGAGTGGGTAGCCTTTCCCTTCTCCAGGGGATCTTCCAAGCCCAGGGATTGAACCGAGGTCTCCCACATTGCAGGCAGATTCTTTACCAGCTTGGGCTTCCCTTGGCCACAAGGGAAGCCCAAGAATACTGGAGTGGGTGGCCTATTCCTTCTACAGCAGATCTTCCCGACCCAGGAATGGAATGGAGGATTCCTGCATTGCAGGCAGATTCTTTACCAACTGAACTATATACCCCAATAAAAAATAAAAAGTTTAAAATTTGAAGGAAAAAGACAAATATGTGACAATCAGAATAAAATGAGACCTTGCTGAAATTAATTTTACCCAAAATACATGATTGTGGTAGGATATACATATACATTCAGACCTTAATTCAATTTTCTTTTTCTATGTCATATAGGAAGGAAGGTACTGGAAGAAGAAATATTTTTCTCTACATCTTGGAAAGGTTTGGGGATGAATTTCTTCCAGCCTTACATCAGAAGGAATGATAATTTTGCTTGCTAATATTTTGGAATCTGGGTTTACAGGTCATATACACTCTACGAGAAAACAGAAGTTTGTGAGAGAGAAGGAAGAGATAGAGGGAAAGAGAGAGAAGGAAAAGAAAAAAGGGAGGAGAGAGAGAGAAGAAGAAGATGAGAGAGAAGAGGAATGGGGAGAGGGGAAAAAGAGACAGACTCATTGAAAGAAAAAAAAAAAGGCTTTTTTTTCTCAGATTAAAAGGAAACCATTTGAGGTAGATGGGGTAGGAAAGGATAGAAATTGGCCCCAAAGGTCCCAGAGGAATTGTTTATGAAAGAAAAAAAAAGAAGACTGGTGAGTGAAGTTCAAAGAAGAACACTGAAAGAGACATTATCTGAAGGTCTAGAAACCGCACAGTAGCTTGGCCAGTATGTATCCACCTCCAGCCCTGATTACAGCTAAACTCTCCCTTTCCCGACCCCAGTTAACCCTCCTATCTGCATCTGGAACTAACATCTCACAACCTGACTATCCAGCAAAAAAATGATGTTTGTATTTGCTACAGAATTTAGCAGCATATTAGCAATATCATCTGATGTGGGCATCATATTTTTAAGGCACCTCAGACACCTGAAAGAGCAAGATTGAGCAGGGGCCCCTCACACCCAGTGATACTAAACGTGGGATGGATCAGACGTGAAAAAACTCCAGGCTCCATAAACTCAGAGAAGATGATGATAAACTCAACGGATAATGAATCTGTTAACTGTCCTAAAGAGTGAATGTATGTGTGATCATACACACAAAGATGACATATACTATTCAGAGTGGGTCAGATGGAAACTTAAAAATAAATTATTCACACTCGGGAACTGGTAAAACAGGCTGAACTGCCTATGAGAACTAATTCTGTTCTTGAAACTTTCTGTATCATCAGCTAAATATTTCCTCTCTTCCATCTTGCTTCAAATCCTATCCTGCTCTGTGTCAGAATGGTGACTGAATTACATCTTTTCACACTAACTTCAGAGATTTCTTAGCTGATTTTTTAGCCTCTAAGACACTCAATGAAGCTATGAGCCATGCTGTAAAGGGACACCCAAGATGGATGGGTCATGGTGGAGAATTCTGACAGAATGTGGTCCACTGGAGAAGGAGAGGGCAAACAACTTCAGTATTCTAGCCTTGAGAATCCAGGATACAGTAAGAAAAGGCAAAAAGATAGGACACTGAAAGATGAACTCCCCAGGTCGGTAGGTGCCCAATATGCTACTGGAGATCAGTGGAGAAATAACTCCAGAAAGAATGAAGAGATGAAGCCAAAGCAGAAACAACACACAGTTGTGGATGTAACTGGTGATGGAAGCAAGGTCTGATGTTGTAAAGAGCAATATTGCATAGGAACCTGGAATGTTAGGTCCATTAATCAAGGCAAATTGGAAGTGGTCTCACAGGAGATGGCAAGAGTGAATGTCGACGTTTTAGGAATCAGCGAACTAAAATGGGGTGGAATGGGTGAATTTAACTCAGAGAACCATTATATCTACTACTGCCAGCAAGAATCCCTTAGAAGAAATGGAGTAGCCATCAGGGTTAACAAAAGAGTCCAAAATGGAGTACTTGCTAGCTGCAATCTCAAAAACAACAAAATGATCTCTGTTCATTTCCAAGGCAAACCATTCAATATCATGGTAATACAAGTCTATGCTTCAACCAGTAATGCTGAAGAAGCTGAAGTTGAACGGTTCTAGGAAGACCTATAAGACCTTTTAGAATTAACACCCCAAAAAAAGATGTCCTTTTCATTATAGAGGACTGGAATGCAAAAGTAGGAAGTCAAGAAACACCTGGAGTAACGGGCAAATTTGGCCTTTGAATACAGAATGAATCAGGGCAAAGGCTAACAGAGTTTTGCCAAGAGAACACACTGGTCATAACAAACACCCCTTCCAACAGCACAAGAGAAGACTCTACACATGGACATGAGTAGATGGTCAATACTGAAATCAGATTGATTATACTCTTTGCAGCCAAAGATGGAGAAGCTCAACACTGTCAGTAAAACAAGACCAGGAGCTGACTGTGGCTCATATCATGACCTCCTTATCATCAAATTCATACTTAAATTGAAGAAAGTAGGGAAAACCATCTAGACCATTCAAGTATCACCTAAATCAAATCCCTTGTGATTATACAGTGGAAGTAGGAAATAGATTTAAGGGACTAGTTCTGATAAATAGAGTGCCTGTTGAACTATGGATGGAGGGTCATGACATTGTACAGGAGACAGGGATCAAGACCATCCCCAAGAAAAAGAACTGGAAAAAAGCAAAATGGCTGTCTGAGGAGGCCTTACAAATACCTGTGAAAGAAGAGAAGCGTAAAGCAAAGAAGAAAAGGAAAAATATACCCATTTGAATGCAGAGTTCCAAAGAATAGCAAGGAGAGATAAGAAAGCCTACCTTAGTAATCAGTGCAAAGAAATAAAGGAAAACAATAGATTGGGAAAGACTAGAGATCTCTTCAAGAAAATTAGAGATTTAGGGAACATTTCATGCAAAGATGGGCTCCAAAAGGACAGAAATGGTCTGGACCTAACAGAGCAGAAGATATTAAGAAGAGGTGGCAAGAATATGTACAAAAGAAGAAGTGTACAGAAGAAATGTATAAAAAAGATCTTCCCAACCCAGATTATCACAATGGTGTGATCACTCGCCTAGAGCCAGACATCCTGGAATGTGAAGTCAAGTGGGCCTTAGGAAGCATCACTACAAACAAAGCTAGTGGAGGTGATGGAATTCCAGTTGAGCTATTTCAAATCCTAAAAGATGATGCTATGAAAGTGCCACACTCAATATGCCAGCAAATTTGGAAAACTCAGCAGTGGCCACGGGACTGGAAAATGTCAGTTTTCATTCCAATCCCTAAGAATGGCAATGCCAAACAATGCTCAGACTACCACACAATTCACTCATCTCACATGCTAATAAAGTAATGCTCAAAATTCTCCAAGCCAGGCTTCAGCAATATGTGAACCGTGAACTTCCAGATGTTCAAGCTGGTTTTAGCAAAGGCAGAGGAACCAGAGATCAAATTGCCAACATTTGCTGGAAAAAGCAAGAGAGTTCCAGAAAAACATCTATTTCTGCTTTATTGACTATGCCAAAGCCTTTGACTGTGTGGATCACAGTAAACTGTGGAAAATTCTGAAAGAGATGGGAATACCAGACCACCTGACCTAAAGAGTCAGACACGACTGAGCCACTGAACTGAACTGAACTGATTCATTCATTCAGTCTGTCCCCCAGGCACTTCTGTTGGTGTTTTGAACATTCTTCCCCAGAGTTTTGTCCTTAGGCACATTCTCTTCTCAAGTTAGACATTTTGTCTGACTCATTTTGTTACCATCCCAACACCTCTTAAATTTACATCTATATTTTACAAATCTCTCCTGAACCCGGGTCATTATCTTCAACATCCCACCATATATCTCTCCTTGGATATTTGATAGTAAACCTCAAAGTCAGCATGTCCAAAACTCAACTCAACTTTGGAGATAAAATCTGTATTCCTTAATCCAGGAACTGATATCACCACTCATTCAATTCTCCAGTTTAAATTTCTCCCTCTCATCCATTGCCCCCACCTCCCACCCCCCAATCAGTCACCATGTCCTATACATTCTATTTAGGACCTCATCCGTTTATACCCTCTGTTCTATTTCCATTGTCAGTGCTTTAATCAGGCTCTTAGCATTTCCTAATTGCTTAGATTCCCAACTATTTTTTCTATATCTAATCTGGAGTTTGTCTTCCCCAGTGCTGCTAAAGTAGTCATTCTAAAAATATAACTATCAGATTATTGCTAGAAATCCTTCCATGGTTTCTCATAAAAAGTAGAGGTCAATTTCCTTAATAGAATACTTGGTATAGAGCATTGCCTGGTTTTCTAGCAGTGACTCCCAAATTTCTCCCCGAGCATATGTCTCTCCAGACAAAACATCTTATGGTCCTCTAAATTCTCTGCTCTTTTATGGTTTCTGTTCATCAGTTATGCTAGTTTTTCCTCCTTCTGCCTAGCTTCTTTGTTTAGTTAGCTCCTACTTATCCTCCCAGATTTAGTTTGTTCACATCTTCAGAGAATACTGTGGAGCTTTATACCAAGGTCACAGGTGTGAAGCTTATATCTCCTTTACTAGATAAACATCCTACTTTTCTTAAACAACCATGAACTGTCCTTTATATTATCTTTCTGTAGATTGGTGAAAATAACCAATGATAATTTCTAAAAACATTTCCTTTCTTATAGGGAACATCTCAGGATGGCACCAAACATATTCATTAATAGTTCAAAATATCTTCAGTTTCTCTGTAAAAGCAAGCCAATGTTTAGTAATTAATGTTTCAGTATCTTATTTTATTTGGGAGTGACCTAGCTATTCAATAAACTTCCAACACTTAATTTAGCACAACCCTAGAAATTCAAGTTACCAAAATCTGGAGAGACTAAAACAAAATTATTTTTAATAGAGTTTACCTAAAAACTCTTATCTCACATTTTCTTTCCTTAAAAGTTTATTCACATTGAGTTACTTCCCTGATGGACAAATTTGCAACAGATATAATAAGCTCTTTAGTTTATATTAAACTTAGGTACAATAAAAGTATTATGCTCAATGTTGATTATTCTTAAGATATGTCTATATTAATTAGATCAGCAAACATTAAATACCAGGTATTAATATTGACTATTCCCTAGTCACATGAACCTGAAATTCCTTTAGCTTAATTTCTCTTGTATTTAGAATTGATTGATTTATAGGTGCTTCGGTGAAGTCAGTGAAGTCGCTCAGTCGTGTCCGACTCTTTGCGACCCCGTGGACTGTAGCCCACCAGGCTCCTCAGTCCATGGGATTTTCCAGGCAAGAGTACTGGAGTGGGTTGCCATTTTCTTCTCCAGAGGATCTTCCCAACCCAGGGATCGAACCTGGGTCTCCCGCACTGCAGGCAGACGCTTTAACCTCTGAGCCAACAGTAGGTACAATAAAAGTATTATGCTCAATGTTGATTATTCTTAAGATATGTCTATATTAATTAGATCAGCAAACATTAAATACCAGGTATTAATATTGACTATTCCCTAGTCACATGAACCTGAAATTCCTTTAGCTTAATTTCTCTTGTATTTAGAATTGATTGATTTATAGGTGCTTCGGTGAAGTCAGTGAAGTCGCTCAGTCGTGTCCGACTCTTTGCGACCCCGTGGACTGTAGCCCACCAGGCTCCTCAGTCCATGGGATTTTCCAGGCAAGAGTACTGGAGTGGGTTGCCATTTTCTTCTCCAGAGGATCTTCCCAACCCAGGGATCGAACCTGGGTCTCCCGCACTGCAGGCAGACGCTTTAACCTCTGAGCCAACAGGGAAGCCCTTATAGGTGCTTACTTTAGGCCAATTAAATTAGAGCTCATTTACAAATTAACCTCAGCAATATTATCCAAAGACTAAGACATACACTGAGATATAAATCCAGAGAGACAGAGATCTGATATAGTTTTTCGCTTGAGGTTTAAAATGTCTCTTTGTTCCTTTTTTTCCTTGACTTGAAGTTCTACCAATTTACCAAAGGCTGAAGTCTCAGAAAATGTGGGCTTTGTATCTCAAGGACATGATAAGAGTTAACTTCAAGCTTTTCCTAGGCATATTTCTGTCTTTTTCTAATTGTACATGCTAGGAAAACTAGTTTATAATTTCAAAAAGATTTCACCTTAACCAGTTTTCTCTGGAGTCTAAAGAATATCATGGTCATACTGTTTTTTTTTTTTTTTTTCGCTTCTGTGGTCATGGTCTAATAGCTAAAATTTCAATTAGAGTGCTCAAATCAGCTCTGTTAACAGGTGCAGACTGACTGATAAAATGTTGTCCTAGCAAGGATTGTCCCTCTGGGGAGGTGGGGTCTTAGTTTGATCAGAAGAATCTGGAGGAGTAAGAGAACTTGCAGGAGTAGGGAAAGCTTGGTTCTCCCCAACACTCCCCCACCCCCAGAGATAGGAGAAGTTAGAAGGGGATTCGTTAGAATGTTAGGAGAGTTTTTTGATCCCTCAGGCTAGGAGAAAGTCCTGGACCAAAGGGACTTCAGAATCCCTTCCTTGTCTGCAACAATAAAGATCAAATGTGGACAGGAAAAGTTGAGTTGGGGTCATCTAGGAGATCTGATGGAGAAGGAGACAGAGAGGGATGGGGATGGGGGGTGGGTGTGGGGATAAGGCGGCAAGAGAGGGACATGTGGCATGTTTACCTCAGAACAAGGTTCTGATTAAGGGTCATAAAGATTTAAACATAAGGAACTTCTGAGTGAGTCCTTTTCCCCTGCTTTCAGTAAAAAAGATCAAGTTGGAGGATGGAGGTATAATTTAGTGTGCCATTAAGAGATCAGTTTTCTTGGTCCTCCAATTTGTATTGAGGTCAGTCTAGATTTTCAAATTTTTCCAGTTCCTGAGAATGTAGCCAAAGGTGAGTCTGAGGGAGGCTCTTGGACATACTAGTACCCATTTTTAGCCTGTATGCTGTAGAATGGGGATACTGAGAGTCACTAGTTGACTCAAAGGCACAACTAGTGGCACAAAATGGCTGACAATCCCAACAGTTGCATCCAACAGTGAGAGGTGCCCCCTAAGTGTAAACCATGAGGCTAAGACACCAACCATGTGACTCAAGCATGGAAAGACAGAAAAGAGAGAGATTCCCAGGACCCATGGATAAATCTCCAATTGGTGATTTCCTGAAACATGGAAGGCACTCTTGGGATGGTTCAGAGGCAATACCTAAGCTCCTGTAAATCAATCTGGACTGAAAGAAAAGTGAAAATAACAGGGAAGACAGGCTGAGGAATCTGTCTTTTAGTCCTACCAGGAAGGTGGTGGCCAGGGAAGGGGGCTCAGTGTTTTGCTTGAACCAATATATGCCTCATGGTGCACGGAAGTTGTCTTGCTGAGGACGGATGCCCTGCAGCCTGGTCCATTCCATGACCACCTTATCCTGTCACAGGAGTCTTTAAGCAGCAGGTGCAGTGATGTCTTTTAAGTGCCTGACCCATGCCAGCACATTATCAATTGGCCTAATCCTCAGCCTAAGGAAGAAAGAAGAAAGGAGAGCCTCACCCACTTGGGTGACAGCTACTGGGGTGCGGTGGGCTATGGGGCCTTTGGAACATGCCAGAAGGTAACCCTAGCCAGGATTTCTCAATTGCTTCCATAGCCATTTGCCTGTTTGCAGAGGGTTTGAGGAGAAAGGAACAAGCAAGTGGTGGGGGGAAATCCCCAAGAGTCCCTGTATGAGAGGTGCTTTCATACTTTCAGATAAAGATTTTCATGAGTCCAACTCTTGAATCTTCTCATACCTAGAGAAACATTTAATACCACAGATCAATGTCTGGTTCTGGTTCTGGCTAGCCCCTCTTCTAAGCCACTTGGCAGCCTTTCTACTTCTATTGATCTTCAGACCATATATCTTTAAACTTCTTGGTAAATTTGTTTCTTCTAAAATATGACAAATAAACCTCCAGATAGAAGCAGAACAAGAATATCACCTGGCCAACACTGAGACAATGCTTGAACAAGCTGCCTTGTCATTCTGTGGACTCTCATCTCCCTCTGTAAATGCACCCTGTCAGAGAGCAGGCACTGGAACCCAGGACCCCACGATGCCTCTGTTAAGCCTGAAGAATCTAGGAATGGTCATCATCCCTCTCCCAGTGACCTGTGTCCCCATGACCTGAGATGGGGTAGGTAGTCAGTTCATCATGAGCAGGCCAAATATTTGGCCCATAAATAAAAGGAGATGGGACTATGGAACCCTTTATCAAGGTCACAGGTGTGGAGACTTATATCAAGGTCACAGGACAAAAATTGCCAGAATTAACCAAGTCCCATAACAGTCGTTGCCATGAGCCTCCTGATCTACACTGGCCAGTTCCTGGACCCCCTGTGAGGTAAAATACCCACCCTATTACCCATCCTAACCAATCACCTAAGGTCACCCTTCCAGGAGGAGTTTTCTCTCTCTGGAGGCTATAAAAATTGGCTACTAGCCTGCAAAAGGGGTCAGCTTTCCCTTGAGCTGGCCCACTGTTCTAACAGTATCTCCTGCTCAATATAGCACAATAGCCAGTGCTACATCGCTTCAGTTTGCTTCACACTGTTGGCTACATTTCCTTCTTTTCTTACCTTTGGTACCATGGTTTTGCAGTTTTGCTTTGTTTTTGGTCGTGCCACACTGCATGTGGGACCTAGTTCCCTAACCAGGGATTGAAAACACGCCCCCTGCATTAGAAGCATAAGTCTTAACTGGTTTAGTCGCTAAGTCGTGTCTGACTCTTTGCGAACCCCATGGACTGTAGCCCACCAGGCTCCTCTGTCCATGGGATTTTCCAGGCAAGAATACTGGAGTGGATTGCCATTTCCTTCTCCAGAGGTGGATTGCCATTTCCTTCTCCAGAGGATCTTCCCAACCCAGGAATTGAACCCAGGTCTCCTGCATTGCAGGCAGATTCTTTACTGACTGAGCTGTGAGGGAAGTCCTTAACCACTAGATCACCAGGGAAGTCCTGGTTTTGTATCTTAAAAAAAAAAAAAAAGCATCTAATCCTTGCCTCAGGCTCTGTTTGTTTTGTTTTTGGCAACTCTGGTTAAGACAAGTATATAGCCTCAGTTTGAGTAATCAGGGCCAATTGGACAATTTCTAGACTTATATTTGAGATATTAGGGAACAGACTTTCTTCCACCAGACAAAAACCTGAAACTGGCCCTGGAAGCGGCCATGGAAGCTACTGACAGTGGAAGAGGAGGAAGATTGCATATAAATGACACAGAGGAAAAAGATCCAAAAATTGGAGAGCGAAAACTTACTTCTGATTGCACTGTTTGAGAACTGGATCAAGCCTCATTTGAAGCTAGAGTTCCTGGGTTTTCAAACTGATAAAATGAATAAACCCTATTTGAGTCAAGGGTTCAAATGTTCTACATCTGAGGCTGCCTGTTTTAGCAGAAGCGTGGCCCAGTCTTACATTCTTAACCCAGGTCCCCTAACTTCCTAACTTCAGTTCAGTTTGGTTCTCAGTTGTGTCTGACTCTGCAACACCACGGACTGCAGCATGCCAGGCCTCCCTGTCCATCACCAACTCCCGGAACTTACTCAAACTCATGTCCATTGAGTCAGTGATGCCATCCAACCATCTCATTCTCCGTCATCCCCTTCTCCTCCCGCTTTCAATCTTTTCCAGCATCAGGATCTTTTCAAATGAGTCAGTTCTTTGCATCAGGTGGCCAAAGTATTGGAGTTTCAGCTTCAACATCAGCCCTTCCAGTGAATATTCAGGACTGATTTCCTTTAGGATGGACTGACTGGATCTCCTTGCAGTCCAAAGGACTCTCAAGAGTCTACTCCAACACCACAGTTCAAAAGCATCAATTCTTCGGTGCTCAGCTTTCTTTAGAGTCCAACTCTCATATCCATACATGACTACTGGAAAAATCTTAACTTTGACTACATGGACCTTTGCTGGCAAAGTAATGTCTCTGCTTTTGAATATGCTATCTAGGTTGGTCATAACTTTCCTTTCAAGGAATAAGCATCTTTTAATTTCATGGCTGCAATCACCATCTGCAGTGATTTTGAAGCCCCCCCAAAATAAAGTCAGCTGCGATTTCCACTGTTTCCCCATCTATTTGCCATGAAGTGATGGGACTGGATGCCATGATCTTCGTTTTCTGAATGTTGAGCTTTAAGCCAACTTTTTCACTCTCCTCTTTCACTTTCATCAAGAGGCTTTTTAATTCCTCTTCACTTTCTGCCATAAGGGTGGTGTCATCTGCACATCTGAGGTTATTGATATTTCTCCTGGAAATCTTGATTCCAGCTTGTGCTTCTTCCAGCCCAGCATTTCTCATGAGGTACTCTGCATAGAAGTTAAATAAGCAGGGTGACAATATACAGCCTTGACGTACTCCTTTTCCTATTTGGAACCAGTCTGTTGTTCTATGTCCAGTTCTTACTGTTGCTTCCTGACCTGCATACAGATTTCGCAAGAGGCAGGTCAAGTGGTCTGGTATTCCCATCTCTTTCAGAATTTTCCATTCTGCATTATTTACTATGCCAAAGCCTTTGACTGTGTGGATCACAATAGACTGTGGAAAATTCCTAGCTTTAGGGCTACCTTTTCTGGCTTTCTCCAACTAAGCAATGCTCTTTTCAATTACCAGAAACTGGTGTTTTGCTAAAGAGAGGCTGATCCTAACACAGGGAAGAAGAGATTCTCAAATACAGAATATTATCAATGGATTTCTCTTAAGCATGTAACAATTATATCAATAATTGTTCTAGCACTTGTGACAAACAAAAACTTGAGTAAGATAAATTCCCTGCCCTTATATTCTGATGCTCAAGAAGAGCACTGTCCAAGAGCAATGTAATGTGAGTCAAAATAAAAATGCAAATCATATAAGGAATTCAAAATTTTCTAGCAACCAAATGTGACCCCATGGATGGTAGCCTACCAGGCTCCTCTGTCCATAGGATTTTCCAGGCAAGAGTACTGGAGTGGGTTGCCATTTCCTTCTCCAGGAGATCTTCCCAACCCAGGGATCGAACCCAGATCTCCCACATTGTAGACAGACGCTTTACCATCTGAGCCACCAGAGAAGAGCCTCAATATAATGAAAGGCAGTAAATAAAATGAATTTTTAAATATGTTTAATTTGATATATCAAATATTATAATTCAACATGTAATCAAGATAAAAGTTATTAGTTTTTTTTTTTTTTACTAAATCTGCAAATACAGTGTTTTATAGTTACAGCACATCTCATTTTGGGCTAGCTACATTGCAAATGCTTAAGAGCCCCATGTGCCTAGAAGCTAAGTATTGGACAGTGGAGTTCTAGAGAACACTCATATAGATAAACATTTAAATGAAAGAATGTAATCAGTGTGGTTTAGAGGTACAAATTCTATGCTCTGAAAGAGTAAGGAAGGTAAGATGGAAAGAGGAAACAGGATTTGTGTCTAATAGTATTTCCCAAATTACAGACATCCCTAGAGGTATAAGATCTAAATCAATGATTTTCGTATACAGATGGACATTAATCGAGGACCTTAAAAGAGGCAAATGGTAAAGAATCTGCCTGCCAATGTAGAAGACCCAAGAAACACGGGTTCAATCTCTGGGTCAGGAAAATCCCCTGGAGTAGGAAATGGCAACCTACTCTAGTATTCTTATCTGGAAAATTCCTTGGACAGAGAAGCCCTGCAGATTGCAATCCATTGGGTCACAGAGTCAGATACCATTGCGTGCGTGCGCGCGCGCACGCGCACACACACACACACACACCTTAAAAACCTAGGCTTCTTATTATAGCCTTTTGGGGGAAGGGTAATATTTTCTGAAATTTGAAAATGAAAGCTTTGGGGAACATTATCCAGCTAACTTGGACATATCTTTTCCCCATGGTGTGATCATTTCTCAGTCTCTTTTGCTTGTCTCCACCCAGCAGTACTGCCTCCTCAAACTCTATTGGAAGATAATAGGTCCATATGTGAAAGAGTGGAGGAGGGGCTTTCACAGCATTGGGAATTACATTTTGGTGAAGGAAAGTTACATTTGGGAGGAGGCAGAAACCTCCAGCCTCAATAAGCAATATGAGCCCACTCATATTTCACTTGATTAAGAAGATTTTCCTCAACTTTCCCATTCCCAAGAACAAGGATGTTTTCCTACACAGCCACAAAATCACACTCAGGACGTTGGTAATTGGTTATCTAATTATCTAATATATGTCACATTTAACTTCTTCAACAGATCCAAAATGTCCTTTGTAGCTTTCTTTATTATTTAACTTTTTTTTTTTTTTTAAATACCACTTCAGTATTCTTGCCTGGGAAATCCCATGGACAGAGGAACCTGGTCGGCTACAGTCCATGGGGTCGAAAACAGTTGGACACAACTGAGTAAGCGTTCATGTATTTTTTAAAAGAAATATTTCCCTATTATGAAGTCCAAAATGTATCTAGGTCTTAAATCCTCCTGGAGTTGATATTTGTGATGAAATGAGGTAAGTGTCTCGTTTTGTCTTTTTTCCATAAGGATACCCTATTGTCACAGACCCTTCATTGAAAAGACCATTTTTTTTCCTCCATTACTATGTGATGCCACCTTTGTCACAAATCAAGTTTGCCAATACATTATTAAAAATTGTGTTTTTTGAAACAATGATTGTCATATAAGTCAGACTAGTGGTGGGGGGAAGGATCCATTGGGAGTTTGGGGTTGACATGTATATACTGCTATATTTAAAATAGATAACCAACCAGGACCTACTGTATAGCACAGCGAACACTGCTCAATATTCTGTAGTAACCTAATGGGAAAAGAATTTGAAACAGAATTGCTGTTGTTTAGCTGTTGTGTCCAATTCTTTTGTGACCAGGTGGATTGTAGCCTGCGAGTCTCCTTTGGCCATGGGATTTTCCAGGCAAAAATACTGGAATGGGTTGCTATTTCCTTCTCCAGGGAATCTTCCCAA
Source organism: Aepyceros melampus (assembly GCA_006408695.1). Lineage (NCBI taxonomy): Eukaryota > Metazoa > Chordata > Mammalia > Artiodactyla > Bovidae > Aepyceros > Aepyceros melampus. The sequence continues at coordinate 6,328 of SJXQ01004077.1, read as the reverse complement.
CTCAGGGGTCGAACTGGGATCTCTTGCATTGGCAGGTGCATTCTTTCCCCACTGAGCCACCAGGGAAGCCCGCCTCCCAAATTATATGCATGTATATGTATGAGTCACTTTGCTGCACACCTGAAACTAGTACAACATTGTTAATCAAAAGTGCTCCAGTATAAAACCAAAATTAAAAAGAAAAAAAGTCAGACTACTGGTCTTCTTAGGAAGGAGGCAGAGAGTGTATTTGTGAAGCGCCTGACACTATTGTTTGCTTTACATGATGACAGGTCTGTTCAATGATTATTATCTTTTTAGTTCAGAATATAATTGTGTTATATTTCCTAACAAAAGGGTTAGCTAAAAAGTAAGCAAATAGAAAAAAGAAATACACTGATGAGACCGAGTGCCAGCATCTTTGAAAAGTGAGTTTGTGGCTTTTCTCTCCGCTGGGGAAGCTGGTGCGAGATGCAAAGAACAATATACAGAATCCAAAGCGGCAAAGCGCAGACTCAGCACTGACGCTTACTCGCACCAGGACCCCGCTCCGATCCGCAGCTAGCGGCTTGCCAGCCTGAGTCGCAAGCCGGTTAAGACTAAGCGGCGCCGCAGAGGCCTCTGGGAGGGGGCGGTCCTTGGCAGCTGCTGGGCGTTGTGGGCGTGGTCTCCGGGCGGCTTTCTTGAGAAGCCGTCCTTTCAAGAAGAGGACCTGATTAGTACTTGAACCTAAGAGAGTCCGGGAGCGGTTGCGAAGCTCGAGAGGAGCAGGTGAAGTCCTGGAGTCGGAGGCGTATCCAAGGTTAGGAGGGTTAGAAGAAGGCCGGCGAATGCGGGTGGCGGGCTGAGGGGCTGCGTTTTGGAACCGTGGGATCTGTGCCCGCGGTTACGACGTCCCCCTATCGCCTTCTCCGGGTGGGAACGGGTCCGGAGTAGCGGTTTATCTCGTCTGTTCCTGTGGGTTGAGGCCCTTCTCACCTTGGAAGAGGGTGCTGTCGGCTGGGACCCCTTCCCGAAGCCAGCGATCCCCTTCTCGCCGCTCCTCTAGCACCTTGTAGGGAGTGCTCAGTAAACTTTTGGGCATGCTTGAGACTCCCGGGGAGACAGTGGTTTGGGGATGGTGGGAAGGTCCCCGCCGAAAGCAAAAGTTTCTGGGATCCGCAAGTCCGGGCTTGTACCGACCATGTCAGAATATTGGTGGTAAAGCCAGTGGCAGTTGCGCAGGCATCAGGAATCCGTCAGGGAGGAAAAGCCTCTGGATTTGATATCTCTTTCTGAGCTTCTGAGCCCAGGTTGGGGCTGGAAGAGGGAACTCACCTCGGAGTTGCTGGGAGATCTTCGCTATTGTTGACACTTTTACTTGCTGGAAGCAGGGATTGGATCGAGTGTCTGCATCCAGGGTGTGGGCAAAACGAAGTTACGGAGAATTTGCCCGTAAAGAGAGGCAAGCATTACCTAGGATCTGGGTGGGCAACAGTCTGTGCAGTGAGGATCAGAGAGGAGGAAACACCACAGTGTGAGGGACTGGTCAGGTGAGAAAAGACCAAAAGTTGCCCTTTTACCACAGCAAGTCCGGCGGTTGCTAATCTGGATTCTCCAATTTCAGACCTGGTCTTTCAGAGCTTTCTCCTCCCCCAGACTTGTCAGTTTAGCATTCTGCCTTTCCTGCGAGGAGGAAGATCAGCCAAGTCCCAGGTGAGTAGAAGTTTTTTCTCTCCTAAAATTTATTTTAATTCGACAGAGGGAATAGATACACTACCTCATGTCTTCCTTGGGAAGGAGGAGACCCACATTTGTTGAGTGGCAGTGTCTACTCTATCATCACATTGTCGTTTGGGTAGCTGAGTACTGTTGGAAAGTGTTAGTCACTCAGTTATATCCAACTCTGTGACCCCATGGACTGTAGCCCACCAAGCTCCTCTGTCCATATAATTCTCCAGGCAAGAATACTAGAGTGGGTAGTCATTCCCTTCTCCAAGAAATCTTCCCAACCCAGGGATCGAACCCAGGTCTCTTGCACTGCAGGTAGATTCTTTACCGGCTAAACCACCAGAGAAGCTGGTGTTGGCAGAAGTACTGTTGGAAGAAGTACTCTAATTTTAAAGATGTGTCAGTAGCATCAGTAAAATGAAAAACTTGCCCGAGAGTACTCGGAAAGCAAGTAGCCTACTACTGAATACTATTGACCTAGTCAGATTCAGAATCCAGAGCTGTAGGACCTCCAGACTCTTGACACTATGCTGGTGTTTCCCACACATCTTATTCACTTATTGCCTATTTATGCCATACCTGTGCACTACCTCTATTATTGTTATTCTCATATTTTTAATTTTTAACTTTTATTTTAAAAAACAAACTTGCACTGAGAAACACTGCTTATGAAATTATGCATTTGATAGATGCTCTAACGGCTTTATATTAATTCTAAGATGTATCTGAAGGTGTTGATCTATGTACCATGTAAATCATCTCCTATCAAAAAGATACAGACTGCAATTTGGGACACAGTGCACTCTCATGCCTTTTAACTTTTATTTTTGATGAAGGGTAAAGATTCTCTCCCACTTTCAGGGACTTCATTGTCCAAATAACATTACTCATTTTGAAACTATCATTATCTAAGACTCACTTATAGTTTAAGACACTTGTGCAAATGTGCTCCTGTGTTTTATTACTGTTGAAGTATCTATAAAGCAATAAATTAAGAGGATATACCCAGAAGTCTGAGCATTGTATTACCTTTGTTTATTGCAAATAACTTTTCTTTCAGTTATCTGTGTCTTCTTTCTTTGGGGGAATTTAGATTATTTAAAAATTAGTTAAGTACAATGACAATATTTATACCATTTTCAACGTGCTAATTGTTAAACTTTTACCATGGGAGTTGGTGAGTGCATCTCTTTTATTGTTCATTAGAGTAGCAAGGAGGAAATTTGGCTTATAACCTCAGTCAGCTTAGATTCTGTGTTAAGTTATTTTCCTGGACACCCAAAGTCAAATACTAGTGGACTGATCATACTTTTTTTTTTTTTCCTATGAAGGGTTTGTTTTGCCAGAAGTTTTACTTTCGTTTCAGGTGCGAAGGGTTTGCAAACAAAAGAAATAACTTGTTACACGCAATTTCAGGTTTTTTTAATAGAAAATTATTTGACTTAATTTCAATATACTATCATTAAAGAAAAGAAATAGAAACAATAGGGAAAAGTAACAGCACATGCATCACCAAATTGGGCTGGTCAATATCCGAATTTAAACAGTGCTGGGAAGTCCCTCGATAATAGCAAGCTAGAGTCCCAATTAGGAAAAGATCCCAGGCAGTGCATCCACTCCACCGGTGAGACTTCACATTGCAGTTTCAGGGGTTCCCGCATATTTGTGTGCAAAAATGCAGCTCTGGTTTTACTTTAATTTTTTTTACAATGTTGTTTTTTTTAAATCTTGTAAGTCATAGGATTTCATTGTACCCTGAGCTGTTGGCCAGACCTCCAGGGGCTCAAGAATTCTAAGACCTACTCCCTTTCTTATCTAAAGTGCTGCCTGACTTACTATGCTTGTGGGCAGGCACTGAATCTGGGCAGTGTCCAGGCAGGTCAGAAGTCAGGTCAGGGGCCTGCCCTCCTGCTTCTGAAGCCTGAACAAGACTTTCTGTATTTTAATTTCCATAACTGTCAGCCTCAGGGTTGTTTAGACTGAAAGAGCATGTTGTTGTCAGTCTCTTAGTCGTGTCAGACTCTTTGTGACCCCATGGCCTGTCCATCTCCAACTCCCAAAGCTTGCTCAAACTCATGTCCATCGAGTTGGTGATGCCATCTAACCATCTCATCCTCTGTTGTCCCCTTCTACTCCTGTCTTCAGTCTTTCCCAGAGTCAGGGACTTTTCCAATGAGTCAGTTCTTCACATCAGGTGGCCAAAATACTGGAGTTTCAGCTTCAGCCTCAGTATTTCCAATGAATATTCAGGACTGATTTCCTTTAGGATTGACTGCTTTGATCTCCTTGTAGTCCAAGGGACTTTCAAGAGTTTTCTCCAACACCATAGTTCAAAAGCATCAATTCTTTGGCACTCAGCTTTATTTGTGGTCCAACTCTCACATCCATACATGACTACTGGAAAAACCATAGCTTTGACTATATGGACTTTTGTAGGCAAAGTAACGTCTTTGCTTTTTAATATGCTCTCTAGGTTGGTAATAGCTTTTCTTCCAAGGAGCAAGCATCTTTTAATTTCATGGCTGCAGTCACCATCTGTAGTGATTTTGGAGCCCTAAAAAATAAAATCTGTCAGTGTTTCCATTGTTTCCCCATCTGTTTGCCATGAAATGATGGGACTGGATGCCATGATCTTAGTTTTTTCAATGTTAAGTTTTAAGCCAGCTTTTTCACTCTCCTCTTTCACTTTCATCAAGAGGCTCTTTAGTTCCTCTTCACTTTTTGCTGCTACGCTGGTATCATCTGCATATCTGAGGTTGTTGATATTTCCTGGCAATCTTGATTCCAGCTTGTGCTTCATTCAGCATTTTGAATGATGTACTCTGTATATAGGTTAAATAAGCAGAGTGGCAATATACAGCCTTGACATACTCCTTTCCCAGTTTGGAGCCAGTCTGTTCCATGTCCAGTTCTAACTGTTGCTTCTTGACCTATATACAGATTTCTCAGGAGGCAGGTAAGGTGGTCTGGTATCCTCATCTCTTGAAGAATTTTCCACAGTTTGTTGTGATCCACACAGTCAAGGCTTTGGCATAGTCACTGGAGCAGAAATAGATGTTTTTTTTCTGGAACTCTCTTGCTTTTTTGATGATCCAACGGATGTTGGCAATTTGATCTCTGGTCCCTCTGCTTTTTCTAAATCCAGCTTGAACATCTGGAAGTTATCAGTTCATGTACTGTTGAAGCCTAGCTTAGAGAATTTTGAGCATACTTTGCTAGCATGTGAGATGAATGCAACTGTGCGGTAGTTTGAACATTCTTTAGCATTGCCTTTCTTTGGGATTGGAATGAAAACTGACCTTTTCCAGTCCTGTGGCTACTGCTGAGTTTTCCAAATTTGTTGGCATATTGAGTACAGCACTTTCACAGCATCATCTTTTAGGATTTTAAATAGTTCAACTGGAATTCCATCACCTCCACTAGCTTTGTTCATAGTGATGCTTCCTAAGGCCACTTGACTTTGCATTCCAGATGTCTGACTCTAGGTGAGTAATCACACCATCATGGTCATCTGGGTCTTGAAGATCTTTTTTGTATTGATCTTCTGTATATTCTTGCCACCTCTTCTTAATATCTTCTGCTTCTCTTTAGGTCCATACCATTTCTGTCCTTTATTGTGCCCATCTTTGCATGAAATATTCCCTTGGTATTTCTAATCTTCTTGAGAGATCTCTAGTCTTTCCCATTCTATTGTTTTCCTCTATTTCTTTTCATTGATCACTGAGAAAGGCTTTCTTATCTCTCCTTGCTGTTCTTTGAACTCTGCATTCAAATGGGTATATTTTTCCTTTTCTCCTTTGCCTTTTGCTTCTCTTATTCTCTCAGCTATTGGTAAGCCCTCCTCAGACAACCATTTTGCCTTTTTGCATTTCTTTTTCTTCGTGATGGTCTTGATCACTGCCTTGTGTAAAGTGTCACAAACCTCCACCAATAGTTCTTTAGGCACTCTATCAGATCTAATCCCTTCCTCTATTTCTTTTCATTGATCACTGAAAAAGGCTTTCTTATCTCTCCTTGCTGTTCTTTGAACTCTGCATTCAAATGGGTATATTTTTCCTTTTCTCCTTTGCCTTTTGCTTTTCTTATTCTCTCAGCTATTGGTAAGCCCTCCTCAGACAACCATTTTGCCTTTTTGCATTTCTTTTTCTTGGTGATGGTCTTGATCACTGCCTTGTGTAAAGTGTCGCAAACCTCCACCAATAGTTCTTTAGGCACTTTATCAGATCTAATCCTTTGAATCTATTTGTCACTTCTGCTTATAGTCATAAGGAGTTTGATTTAGGTCATACCTAAATAGTCTAGTGGTTTTCCCTACTTTGTTCAATTTAAGTCTGAATTTGGCAATAAGGAGTTCATGATCTGAGCCACAGTCAGCTCCCAGTCTTGTTTTTATTGACTGTATAGAGGTTCTCCATCTTCAGCTGTAAAGAATGTAATCAGTCTGATTTCGGTATTAACGATCTGGTGATATCCATGTGTAGAGTCTTCTCTTGTGTTGTTGGAAGAGGGTTTTTGGTATGACCAGTGCATTCTCTTGGCAAAACTCTATTAGCCTTTGCTCTGCTTCATTTTGTACTCCAAGGCCAAACTTGCCTGTTACTCCAGGTATCTCTTGACTTCCTACTTTTGCATTCCAGTC
>SJXQ01004076.1:46309-94308 GCA_006408695.1 Aepyceros melampus | reverse complement strand
AACTCTGAGAGTTGGTGATGGACTGGGAGGCCTGGCATGCTGCGATTCATGGGGTCACAAAGAGTCGGACATGACTGAGCGACTGAACCGAACTGAACTGGTGATGCAAAGAACTGACGCATTGGAAAAGACCCTGATGCTGGCAAAGATTGAAGGAAGGAGGAGAAGGGGATGACAGAGAATTACATGGTTGGATGGCATCACCAACTGGATGGACATGAGTTTGAGTAGCTTCAGTATTTAGTGATGGACAGAGAAGCCTGGCATTCTGCAGTCCATCAGGTCACAAATAATCAGATGCAACTGAGTGACTTAACTGAACTGATACTTGATAAAGAGTTCTCACTAGGATATCAATTCTGATACTACCATATACATATACTGAACTTTAATAATTCATTAAATATATGATTGATGGGATTTGGGACACAACTGAAGTAAATGAGCACACATGCATGCATCTTCATTAATTAGTGTTCTTTTATACTAGGAACAATAGGTGTTGCTGAGTGGAGAGGGATTTTTGATTCTTTTCTTTCTCTGGAACCTCCGTTAACAGTGCGAGACTTCCTGGAATAGGAAACAAGAGTAGACACTTATTTGTACAAATGATTTATGTAACTATTCTCTTATTTTACATAGGATTCTTCAGGGGCTTTGTTAGGTTTGTTGGCTAAGAGGCTAATGAATCTCTTTTTTCCCTTATAGTGTGTACTGTGTGTACAGTGTGTACAAGAAGAGGGTGTGTATAAGAGATAAAAGTTTAAGGCCAAATAAAGATTTGAAGAAATTCTTTAAGTTATGCCTCAGTTTGTCTGTTTTTTCTTCTTTGAAAAATATTTTTAGGAGAGGGATAATGCTGATAATATATACCTTTTTTTATTTTTGTACTGCTCTTGAGGATGTTCAATGATTATGAAATGGAGGTTCACTTCCTTTTATTTTCATAAATAGAAGTAATCTTTCAGATGTTTAAAGGTGTATAGCCTTCAGTTCAGTTCATTGCTTCCTGTCTTCCAGAAAGCCTTTGTGCTGTGCTTAGTCACTCAGTCAACCCCATGGACTGCAGCCCCCCAGGGTCCTCTGTCCATGGGGTTTCTCCAGGCAAGAATATTGGAGTGGGTTGTCATGCCCTCCTCCAGGGGATCTTCCCAACCCAGGGATGGAACCCAGATCTCCTGCATTGCAGATGGATCCTTTACCTTCTGAGCCACCAGGGAAGCACATGAATACTGGAGTGGGTAGCCTGTCCCTTCTCCAGGCTATCTTTCCAACCCAGGAATAAAACTGGTGTCTCTTGCATGGCAGGTGGATTCTTTACCAGCTGAGTACCAGGGAAGCCCCCAGAAAGCTTTCGGTGCTTTTTTTTTTTTTTTTGTATTTATGGTTTGAGCATATGACTTTAATAGTCTATATTAGCCTTCTATTAAATATTGTTAGATGCTAAAAGTCCACATGGTTAATTCACACTATTAAAAGAGATGCTCGGAATATTTTTTGTAATATAATTTAGCATCTTTATAAAAATATTTTTTTAGCTTAGTACCCATATTTTAAAGATAGAATAAAATAATGATTGGGAGAAAAGTAAAATTCATGAGGTGAATAAAATATTAGTAATTTATAATCAGTGATACTTCATTTACACCCTGAAAAGCAAACTAAGGAAGATATGGATTGGGAAGAAGAACAAGAAAAGTGTCAGTTAGATAAACCACAAACCAGATATATCTCCAGTATCTCCAAAGAATGGTTACAGTTGATATTTAATAAAAAATATTAACCACAAAATATAACAAAGCAATTTGAAATAGCAGAAGAAAAGTGTTAGACTAAGCTAGCCACTATTTATTTTTTAGTGTATGCAATTTGGAAGGTTTAACTAGAAACTTCAAATATCAACTAATTTTTGTTCTGCTTTCATGAAAATTTAAAAGAAAATTTATAGCAAATCCATGAAAATATTAATAAAAACATAGGCTAGCCAGATTTCCCCATACTTACTATGTCTATGATTTCTCCAGTACAGTAGCTACCTATCTAACAATTAAGGAGTCTACTGTTGACATCAGTGGCCTAAGACTGTGTATAGGAGCCAATGTATCTACTGCCATTTTTCCTGGGGTTTTCTGACATATTTTGTCAAATTTTGTTCAACTGGATAGAAGTTGGAAACTTGGTTATGATTGGGTGTTGATGTAAACTATAAGTAACAAAAGACTTGTTACCTTGCAGACATGAATAAAAAATTCTGGGATCCTAGTTGGCTAAGGGGAGAAAGCAATGACACCCCACTCTAGTACTCTTGCCTGGAAAATCCCATGGATGGAGGAGCCTGGTGGGCTGCCGTCTATGGGATCGCACAGAGCTGGACACTACTGAAGCGACTTAGCAGCAGCAGCAGCTGGCTAAGGAAAGCTGAGTGAGAAGAACATGGCTTGAGGGAGCAATGCTATCACTGCTTTTCTCCTTAGTCAAGAATAAGAATCCTGACTACAGCTTTCTAGAGTAGGGATTTTTGTTTCATATTGTTTTTTCTTTTAGTTGATTAGAGAATCCAATTATACTTAGGAGCTAAAAAAGAAAAAAAAAGTACACATGGCTATTTAACTATCACTGTCTAAATGAGTGTTTTTCATTCAGACTGTTGATTACAACCCATTAGTGGGTTAAGAAATCAATTTCAAAGTTCATGGCCATCATTATTTTTTAAAAGTGATAAAATTACCAGACAAGGCACCATAGTGCATTACATGTGATAAGGTAAATATTATTTCATAAAATTTTGGTTTCAGTTGTATATAAAAAAAGACATGTGTTTACTGGATCATGATGTAAAATTCATTTTTTCCCCCAATGGGTCATATTTGAACAGTTTGGAAGAGTTATTAATAGATATATTGACTCTTGGTTTACTTTTGTATGTCATTTAATATTAAATAAACATCAATACTGAAGACTTTTTATGTTAAAATATCCATGTTTTTATTCTAAACCTATTTATATGAGGAAATTTACCTTAAAAATAGTGGAATACTTGAAATTTTGCTGTAATGCATTGTTTTGGCAAGTAGCATAACACAAAAGATTTTAAAGAAAAATTGCCTAAGCTTCATTTGCAGATGAATCATTTATTTATAAGCTTTGTGACCTTGCCAAATTTGCTTGATACTCCAATTTATTCAGCTGTAAAATGGGACTTTCTAGAAATGAATGAGACAAGTACAGTGAAGATTAATATTTACTGAATTACTGAACATTCCCTAAGTGATAGATACTGTGTTAAGTTCTTTAAACAATTTACTACTTTCTGGGTCATATCATTTTTTTTTTTTCTGGCTCCCTGGGAAATCTATATTCTGTTTCTAGTGGTTTTTTTTTTTTTTTTTTGCTTCCCTTCACAGATTTTTGCCTGAATGTATTCTAAGAATCACCAGTCAGCACTTTAAATATTCCAAGGAGTTGTAAAGTAATGTCACAGTGTTTTTGTATTGGACAATGTTAGGTATTTCAAAATGAAGATGAGAAATTTCTAGTTAATCAAATACCACAGATGTAGCAGATTTACTATATACTATATATATATATATATATATATATATATATATAACTAGTATCTTTGACTCTTTGTTTCTAGACCCTGAGGTACTAGTTCCTGTGGTTCCTGCATCCATTTTAAGTTTCTTCAGCATCCTTCTGAAATGTATAAGCTAATTATATTCTCAGTTTTGATTTAACCTAATTTGAGTTGATTCCTGTCACTTGGAACTAAATGGGTCCTGATGAGTGACTCCTATAAACATATGCAAATAAAACCAGCCTTCCTAGCACCGAAGTTTTCATAGTGTTTTCCCCTTGGGTCTCTTGATTAAGAAATTTATCATTCTCTGTGATATTCTTATCACATGATAAAATCTACATTTTTATTTTTTACTACCAGAACAATTTCACCTCCACAAAGGGTGTAGCAGAAGTTTCTGACTTTATGCTGCTTAGAATGGTTGTAAGTATTTCTCTGGACTAGAAATGAGAGGGTAATGGGCAGGAAGGCCAGGGGTCTCCAAAAGGAGGAAATAGGCTTCAAGCGTCAGACATTTATCTCTCTCTTAAGCAGCAGGAGGAAACAAACCTTAGATTTTTTTCCCCTTCTCTACAGATTTAAACAGAGGTTTCTTTTAAAATTCTGTGTTGCCATGACGACAACTGGCTCCACATGAACTAAACATTTGCCAAACCTTGAACTAACCAATGAATATTTCTTGTGGAATTCTTTGTATTAAGCTATGTTAATGAACTTTGTATTTACCCTAGACTCTGTCTTTCCTCAAGTTAGTTCCCCCATAGACTCAGAACCAACTTGACAAACCAGTAGGTTTTACTCATACATTGTTCTCCTAATCTATGTTAATGAAACTACATACTTGGAAACATGCTTTTCTTCAAGATTCATGTCAAACATTTTATGGCCGGGATGATTCACCTGGTGCCAATGTTATCACAATGCATACTGTTGGTGAGGGGCCTGGTGCCATTCTCTGAGTTTTGAGACACTTCCTTTCTCTAATAGCAGAAGGCTAGTAGCTATATAATATCAGGCTAAAGACTAGCAGGGGAGCATTCTTTCTGCCACCTTCTGATGTCTACATCAGAAGCTTTCTCTATCTCTTTTATATTTATTTAAATTAATTTATTTATTTTAAGTGGAGGCTAATTACTTTACAATATTGTAGTGGGTTTTGCCATACATTGACATGAATCAGCTATGGTGTACATATATTCCCCATCCTGAACTCCTCTCCCATTTCCCTCCCCATCCCATCCTTCGGGGTCATTCCAATGCACCAATCCTGAGCACCCTGTCTGATGCATTGAACCTGGACTGGCGATCTGTTTCACATATGGTAATATACATGTTTCAATGCTATTCTCTTAAATCATCTTACCCTTGCCATCTCCCACAGAGTCCAAAAGTCTGTTCTTTACATGTGTGTCTCTTTTGCTGTCTCGCATATAGGATCATCATTACCATCTTTCTAAATTCCATATATATGTGTTAATATACTGTATTGGTGTTTTTCTTTCTGACTTACTTCATTCTGTATAATGGGCTCCAGTTTAATCCACCTCATTAGAACTGATTCAAATGCATTCTTTTTAATAACTGAGTAATATTCCATTGTGTATATATGCCACAGCTTTCTTACCCATTTTTCTGCCAGTGAACATCTAGATTGCTTACATGTCCAAGCTATTATAAACATTGCTGTGATGAACACTGGGGTACATGTTTCTCTTTCAATTCTGATTTCCTCAGTGTGTATGCCAAGCAATGGGATTGCTGGGTTGTATGGCAGTTCTATTTCTAGTTTTTTTAAGGAATCTCCACACTGTTTTCCATAGTGGCTATACTAGTTTGCACCCTCAGCCACAGTGTAAGAGAGTTCCCTTTTCTCTGAACCCTCTCCAGTATTTATTGCTTGTAGACTTTTTGATAGCAGCCTTTCTTACTGGTGTGAAATGATACCTCATTGTGGTTTGGATTTGCATTTCTCTGATAATGAGTGATGTTGAGTATCTTTTCATGTGTTGTTAGCCATCTGTATGTCTTTTTGGAGAAGTGTCTGTTTAGTTCTTTGGCACATTTTTTTATTGGGTAGCTTATTTTTCTGGAATTGAGCTGCAGGATCAGCTTGTATATTTTTTGAGATGAATTCTCTTTCAGTTGCTTTGTTTGCTATTATCTTCTCCCATTCTGAAGGCTGTCTTTTCACTTTACTTATAGTTTCTTTCATTGTGCAAAAGCTTTTAAGTTTAATTAAGTCCCATTTGTTTATTTTTGCTTTTATTTCCATTACTCTGGGAGGCGGGCCATAGAAGATCCAGCTGTGCTTTATGTCAGAGAGTGTTTTGCCTATGTTTTCCTCTAGGAGTTTTATAGTTTCTGGTCTTACATTGAGATCTTTAGTCCATTTTGAGTTTATTTTTGTGTATGGTGTTACTCCAGATGGTGATTGCAGCCATTAAATTAAAAGACGCTTACTCCTTGGAAAGGAAGTTATGACCAACCTAGACAGCATATTAAAAAGCAGAGACATTACTTTGTCAAAAAAGGTCCATCTAATCAAGGCTATGGTTTTTCCAGTAGTCATATATGGATGTGAGAGTTGGACCATAAAGAATGCTGAGCACTAAAGAACTGATGCTTTTGAACTGTGATGTTAGAGAAGACTCTTGAGAGTCCCTTGGACTGCAAGGAGATTCCACCCTAAAGGAGATCAGTCCTGACTGTTCATTGGAAGGACTGGTGTTGAAGCTGAAACTCTAATACTTTGGCCACCTCATGCGAAGAGCTGACTCATTGGAAAAGACCCTGATGCTGGGAAAGATTGAGGACAGTAGGAGAAGGGGACAACAGAGGATGAGATGGTTGGATGGCATCACCAACTCAATGGATATGGGTTTGAGTAGACTCTGACAGTTGGTGATGGACAGGGAGGCCTGGCTTGCTGCTGTTTATAGGGTTGCAAAGAGTCAGGCATAACTGAATGACTGAACTGAACTGAATTGATTGTGTTAGAAAGTGTTCTAGTTTCATTCTTCTACAAGTTNAACTCAATGGATATGGGTTTGAGTAGACTCTGACAGTTGGTGATGGACAGGGAGGCCTGGCTTGCTGCTGTTTATAGGGTTGCAAAGAGTCAGGCATAACTGAATGACTGAACTGAACTGAATTGATTGTGTTAGAAAGTGTTCTAGTTTCATTCTTCTACAAGTTGTTGACCAGTTTTCCCAGCACCACTTGTTAAAGAGATTGTCTTTTCTCCATTGTATATTCTTGCCTCCTTTTTCAAAGATAAGGTGTCCATAGGTGTGTGGATTTATCTCTGGGCTTTCTGTTTTGTTCCATTGATCTATACTTCTGTCTTTGTGCTAGTACCATGTTGTCTTGATAACTGTAGGTTTGTAGTATAGTCTGAATTCAGGCAGGTTGATTCCTCCAGTTCCATTCTTCTTTCTCAAGATTACTGTGGCTATTTGAGGTTTTTTTCTATTCCATACAAATTGTGAACTTATTTGTTTTAGTTCTCTATAAAACCCTGTTGGTGGCTTGATAGGGATTGCATTGACTCTGTAGGTTACTTTGGATAGTATACTCATTTTCACTACATTTATTCTTCCGATCCATGAACATGGTATATTTTTCCATCTATTTCTGTCATTTTTAATTTCTTTCATCAATCTTTTATCATTTTCTATATATAGGTCTTTTGCTTCTTTAGGTAGATTTGTTCTTATGTATTTTATTCTTTTCACTGCAATGGTGAATGGAATTGTTTCCTTAATTTCTCTTTCTGTTTTCTCATTGTTAGTATATAGGAATGCAAGGAATTTCTCTGTGTTAATTTTATATCCAGCGACTATACTAAGTTCTTGATTGGCTCCAGTAATTTTCTGGTGTTGTCTTTAGGGCTTTCTATGTGGAGGATCATGTATTTTGTGAACAATGAGAGTTTTACTTCTTCTTTTCCAATCTGGATGCCTTTAAATTTTTTTTTCTTCTCTGATTGCTGCAGCTTCCAAAACTTCCAAAACTATGTTGAATAGTAGTGGTGAGAGTGGGAACCCTTCTCTTGTTCCTGACTTTAGGGGAAATGCATTCAATTTTCCACCTTTGAGGATAATGTTTGCTGTGGGTTTATCATATGTAACTTTTATTATGTTGAGGTATGTTCCTTCTATGCCTGCTTTCTGGAGGGTTTTTATCATAAATGGATGTTGAATTCTGTCAAAGACTTTCTCTGCATCTGTTGAGATAATCATATGGTTTTTATCTTTCAATTTGTTAACGTGGTGTATCACATTGAGTGATTTGCAAATACTGAAGAATCCTTGCATCCCTGGGATAAAGCCCACTTGGTCATGATGTATGATCTTTTTAATATGTTTTTGGATTCTGTTTGCTAGAATTGTGTTAAGGATTTTTGCATCTATGTTCATCAGTGATATTGGCCTGTAGTTTTGTTTTTTTTTTTTTTGGCATATTTGTCTGGTTTTGGTATTAAGGTGAAGGTTTCCTGGTTAGAGAAGCTTGTGTCAGTGTTCTGGTGGGTGGAGCTGGATCTCTTCTCTCTGGAGTGCAATGAAGTGTCCAGTAGTGAGTTTTGAGGTGTCTATGGGTTTTGTGTGACTTTTGGCCACCTGTATTTTAATGCTTAGGGTTATGTTCCTGTGTTGCTGGAGAATTAATGTGGTATGTCTTTCTCTGAAGCTTGCTAGCTCTTGGGTGGAGCTTCATTTCAGTTTAGTTATGGAGACTTTTGGATGAGCTCTTGTCAGTAATGTTCCCTGGAGTCAGAAGTTTTATGGTGTTCTCAAATTTTGGATTTAAGTGTCCTGCCTCTGGCTTTCAGTCTTATTCTTACAGTAGCCTCAAGACTTCTCCATCCATACAGTCTGATGATAAAACTTCTAACTTAATGGTGAAAAGGTTCTCTACTGTGAAGGACACCCAGAGAGGTTCACAGAGTTAATGGAGAAGAGAAGAGGGAGAAGGGAGATAGAGGTGACCTCTTCTCCAGGAGGAGAAGAGGGGGAGTCCAAAGAGGAGAGAGCAATCTAGCCAGTAATCAATTCCCTATGTGCTCTCCACAGTGTGGAACACCTACAGAGGTTCACAGAGTTACATAAAGAAGAGAAGAGGGAGGAAAGAAATAGAAGTGACCAGGATGAGAGGAGAGAGAGAGACACCAAACTATCCAGTAATCAGTTCCCTAAGTATTTTCCACAGCCTAGAACACCCAAAGTGATTCACATTAAGTACAGAAGACAAGGGGGAGGGAGGAGATATAAGTGACCTGGGGGAGAAAGAGGAGAGTCAAAAGGGGACAGAGCAATCCAGCCAGTAATCACACCCCTAAATAAGAATGGGTACTGAAAATTTGATTCTTAAAGGTACAAAATTGATAACAAATACCAAAAAGCAAAACTTAAAAATCTAGAGTAGAGGTTAGACTCTCAAAACACAATATTAAAAATATAGAAGTTAATCATAAACATTAGGAAAAAATATATATATGAAGTTTGCTTTAAAAATAGGGTCTTTTTTTGCAAGGTAATCAGTTCAGTTCAGTTGTCACTCAGTCATGTCTAACTCTTTGCAACCCCATGAATCACAGCACGCCAGGCCTCCCTGTCCATCATCAATTCCCAGAGTTCACTCAGACTCACGTCCATCGAGTCAGTGATGCCATCCAGCCATCTCATCCTCTGTCGTCCCCTTCTCCTCCTGCCCCCAGTCCCTCCCAGCACCAGAGTCTTTTCCAATGAGTCAACTCTTCACATGAGGTGGCCAAAGTACTGGAGCTTCAGCTTTAGCATCATTGCTTCTGAAGAAATCCCAGGGTCGATCTCCTTCAGAATGGACTGGTTGGATCTCCTTGCAGTCCAAGGGACTCTCAAGAGTCTTCTCCAACACACAGTTCAAAAGCAGCAATTCTTTGGTGCTCAGCCTTCTTCACAGTCCAACTCTCACATTCATACATGACTACTGGAAAAACCATATAGTAGGGTAAAAAATGAACATTAAAGGAGTAATAAAGAACTCAATTCTCAGGTGCTGTTGAGGGCTGTGTGGGGTCAGTTCAGTTTCAGATAGTTCCTTGTTCCAGCTTATACTTCTTCTCAATATCTATCGGCCCCTTCCAATGCTTAGTCAATGCTAACTACAGGGTTTTAATCTGTTGCACCAGTCATTTCCAAAGCCATTCCCTATTCTTTGTTTATTTTGGCTTCCTCTGTTTGCAAGTCTCTTCAGTGTCTAATTTTCACCCTGACACAAGGGGGAAAAGGTGGTCACTTATTTAGGCTCACTTGTTCAGTTGTGCTGTGGGGAGGGAGGAACACTGCAAACAAATATCACTGGCATGTGTGGGGAGTGCTATCAGTGTATTGACCACACGGTTGGCCCCAGCCCATGGTGTGTGTATTTTCCTGGTCTACACTGCTCAGGCTCCAGGTTGCTCTACAGGGGAAATGTCCAAAGTAGCCCCTGGGTTTTGTGTACTTCCAAGGTCTAAGTTGCTAAGGTTTATGTTCTTGGGTACTCCGCAAAGGCATAGAATCGATTGGGCATGTGTTTGGTACCCTTCCCAGGTCTGAACATCTCAGGTGACTAGGTGCTTGGATAGTGCACTATCCCAGGTGGGTGGTGCATCTTAATCACCTTGCCAGTCCCAGCCTCTCAGTTTCCTGGGGGCACTGTGAGAGCACCATCTCAGGTGGGCCGTGTGTCTCCTCTGGGGATCTGATCTCTGGCCTGCACTCCTCCTGCAGATGTCAACTGTCCAGGATCCCAGGAAGATTTGGTTAGTAACTGGGAGCCTTCTCACAGTTTGGTGGAGGATGCCATCTGTGGGGCTGAGGTTGCCCCTCGCCTTCTAGCTCTGACTGTCACCCTCCTGCCTCTCTGCCTCCGGTGGGAGGATAGGCCAGTCTGCACTGGCTAGCTCTACTCTGCTGCTGCCGCTGCTGCTGCTAAGTCACTTCAGTTGTGTCCGACTCTGTGTGACCCCATAGATGGCAGCCCACCAGGCTCCCCCGTCCCTGGGATTCTCCAGGGAAGAACTCTAGAGTGGGTTGCCATTTCCTTCAATGCATGAAAGTGAAAAGTGAAAGTGAAGTCGCTCAGTCGTGTCTAACTCTTCGGGACCCCATGGACTGCAGCCCACCAGGCTCCTCCGTCCATGGGATTTTCCA
Source organism: Aepyceros melampus (assembly GCA_006408695.1). NCBI lineage: Eukaryota > Metazoa > Chordata > Mammalia > Artiodactyla > Bovidae > Aepyceros > Aepyceros melampus. Next base: position 83,553 of record SJXQ01004076.1, on the reverse strand, counting down.
GGCAAGAGCACTGGAGTGAGGGTGCCATCGCCTTCTCTGAGCTCTCCTCTGGTATTTGGTTAATCCTTTGTTCTGTGAGCAGGCCTGGCTGTGTGTTAGCTTAGAGCTTTTCACAGGAAAGATCTCTCTCTCTTTTTGTTTTTCCCTCTCTCCCTCTGGCTATCCCACAGTTTGTGTTGATGTCTCATGTTAGCTTCCTCAGATTGTCCTCAGGACACTCAGGCCAGATCCTTACCCTGAGCATGCAACCCACGCCTCCCTGTTCAGTCCCCGCTTGCTGGTGGCAGATGCGAGTGTCTGGGCTACTTCTCCCTTGGGAGTTGCAGTTAGGCACGTATTCTGTTTTTTTTTTTTTTTTTCTTCCCCCAGTTATGTTGCACTCTGAGATTCCAAAACTCCCCACAGACCCACGAGTAAGAGGGTTTCTTGGTGTTTGGAAACTTCTCTTCCTTCATGACTCCCTCCCTGGGATGGTCTCCATCCCTAACTCTTTTGTCTCTCTTTTTGTTTTTTATATTTTGTCCTAGCTCCTTTTGAAGAGAACATGCTGCCTTTCTGGGTGCCTGGTATTCTCCACCAGCATTCAGAAGTTCTTTTGTGGAAGTTGCTCAGCATTCAAATAATCTTTTGATGAATTTGCGGGGGATAAAGTGCTCTCCCTGTCCTATTCCTCCACCATCTTAGGACCACCCCTCTACTTGAATAAAACTATTACACAAAAGCTTTGAGCGGTCAAGCCTCATCACTGGCCCTGAATTGAATTCTTTCCTCTGGAGGCCAAGAATCCTGGCAACTTTCGTGGTACAGCAACAGACTTCTGGAAATGGTACACTTGATGCAGATACAATACATGGCTAAAAACTGTGTGTGTATATGTTTGGGTGTGGGAGTGTGTATATATTTAGATGGGTAAGAGAGTGTCTAAAGAGGGGTAAGGAATTTCCAGGTGGTCACCCAATGAAATAACAGTGCTTAACAAAAGTGGTAAAACTATTGCTATTTTTTCTTTTATAAATTTGCTCTTAGCATATTTTAGGAACTATTTTGATCAATTGTTTCAGGGTACTTTGGGAGTCATATATGTGGAATAAGTGGAGGTTGGAGAGGTGCTAAAAATACAAGATTACAGAGTGAGCTTTTTTTTTTTAATGTTTGAAAACTGATACTGATCCAACTTGACTCCAAAATAATCTAAAAGTATAATGTTTTCCCCTTCTGTGTATACTTATTAAAAAAAAAAGTCTGTGCTGGAATCCAATGAGGTTTTCTTTCTCAATGCAAACCCAGTCACTCATGTCTGAGAGATATATACACTCTTATATTTATCAAGGAAGACTTTATATAGGTTAGAATTGCAATTTACAAAGGAAGTAAACTTTATGAAATTATCTCCATGCAAACCACAGATAAAAAAGTTCCAGTTCCATAAACGCCTTAGGCTGTTACTAGACTTCTTAGTCTATGCTTGATCATCAAATACATGTTTACTTCACTCCTGAACAGTCTTTACACTCTCTGATGTTTCATATTGTTATTCAGACTCTGTTATAGATGTTGGGTGGTGGGAGGGAGTGTGTGTAATTTCCTCAGTTCTGTCTTATCATACAAAAATTTGAAGTGGCAGACACACCAGTATTACAGCTCCATGTTACAGCTGTTTTATTTAGAAATTACATAAAAATACATCCTTGAGGCATGAGAGAATGCCAACCCAAAAGACGTGAAGAGAAGAGAGGCCCCCGGCCCAATTTTAGCTCCTCTTTTTATATGTTTTTTCTCTTCCCCTGGGCTTGCTCTATGTAAATTGGGCTGGCCAGGAGTGCTGTTTGTTTTACCTGAGGTCCTCACTCTGGTCCTTGGACTTTCCTTTGTTCTATTTTCATGGGCTTTTCCCCTTCCTTGTCTTTTAGCCACCACCATTCCAGACTTTATTCTATTCTAACTACCTAACGCAACCATACCAATGCATTGCAGCCACTTCATCAAGAAGGCAAGTTAAATAAATGTTTGGGAACCATTGACTAGATTATTACTAATCATGTAGAGTGAACAAACAACAAATCAGCTGAAGCCTTTATTTTTAATCCATTGTTTTAGCGTCATGAAAAATTAACAATGTGTGAAAGAGTTACCTTTATATATTGTTGTTGTGGTTGCTGTTATTATTTTCTCTTATTTTTGGATAAAAATGTTTCCTTTAGGGTCCCTATAATACTACTTCTAAATGTGATCTTCTCAAAATGATAGTGTAGATTACTTGCAGATATTAAATGACTGCTGTGGTATTCCACAAATGTATTTTACCATAAGATGCTCAACATAGTATAACAACACATAAGAATAGTTTCAGAACAGTTATGCTGCATGCATTAACACTACGGTATTGACAATTCTACTCTAGAATTTGAAGTGAAAAACATATTTTTATTTATGGTATTATGAAAATAAACTAATAGACACCTATGAGGAACATATTTTCTCATCAATAAATGAACAAGCTTTTTTTTTTCTTATAGTAACTGGGGGACTAATTGATTTAATATGCATAAAGTGAGGACAGGAGGGAAGAGACAGTGAGTTACATATATTTATCATGGGAAGCCTAATAATCTCCTTTCAATCATTTTTGAGATGAAATACTTTTTCTTCCATGAATGAAACCCTGAGTTTTTATACACTATTTTAAACAACTATGTTTTTGACTCTCATATTTCTTCTTGAATCTCAGGTTACTATCATCTATGACCTCTTTATTTTCCAGAGAGATATTATATTATCACAAGACAGGATAGCTACTTAATTTCTGGGCACATAACTTTTTCATGTGAGCAGATTACACTGAAAAACTATGTGGTGCAATAACTGATGCTAAAATAAATGTGTATTCAGATAAAAATAAATTTTGTGAGAGGTTTCATATGAAAGAGAGGTTAATGAATTTCAAGAAAGAAATGGACTACATTGTTTTATCATTCAGTTCTAGTGAGGCTGGATTTCTTTTATTGGCTTTACTAATGATTATTGGTATTTGCCCTTTCTTTATCATAATAACTTATAATAAATGGAAACACAGGAGACATTTCCCATTAACTGAGAAAGAGCAGGTTAATCATGACATGTTCATGCTTGACCTGTCCCTCTACAACTTATTTAAGAAATAAATGAAGGTGATATAAAAGATAGCTCTGATCTGAAAAAGCAAGTTTGATTAGAAATTCATTTACTGGTTTGACAAGTAACTGTGCACAGCACAAATATAAGGCCTTTCCTAGATTAAATTTGGAACTACAAAATGAATTTATATGTGGCATGAGTGGTGCAAAATGTCTTATGAAAAGCTTTGAGGGAGGCAAGTCTTTCCTAAGAGCACTTAACACATCAGGACTTGGTATCACATTTCATGGTAACAGTGAATTAAGCAATCTCTATGAGCAATACAAGTGTTACCTAAAAAAAATTATAATAAGCAACTTTGTGAACAAGAAATAATTTCACAAAAGGGATACACGCTGACTAACAAATAAATGTTATTAGTACTAGATTTTATGGGCTTCCCTGGTGGCTCAGCAGTAAAGAATCCACCTGCAATGCAGGAGACGCAGGAGATGCAGATTTGATCTCCAGGAAGATCCCTTGGAAAAGGGTATGGCAACCCACTCCAGTATTCTTGCCTGGAGAATCCCATGGACAGAGGAGCCTGGTGGGCTACAGTCCATAGTGTCACAAACAGTTGGACAAAACTGAAGCAACATAGCACACTAGATTTTATAGAGACCCCTTCTGAACCAAGCAAGTTTCTATAAGCTAGCTGGATCATTCCCTCCTTAATTATCTCCCATACAGTGTCATTTTTCTTTCCTTTAAGGTCACATAACATTTTTCTGTACTTCTGTTAGGGCACTTGTGACTTTCTACTGTCTTATCTTCCTCCAATAGAATGGAAATTCTTTTAGGGATCTGACTTTTTCATCTTTGTATCCTGCACTGCTACTTGCATATAGGATGGGCTTAATAGTTGTGGGGTAAATAAATAACTCAGATGACCACAGATTCATTCATAGTAAATACTATTTATAGTATATTTAGTACATTTATATAGTATATTTATAAATAGTAAATACTATTATAAAGTTGATAATATAATTTTCTATGTTTCAAGAAATAACCTTAAAAAGAAAAATAATTTTTATTCAAGAAGATTCTAATTGAGCTCCTACAGTCTACTATTTTAGAAGGAGAAGTGGCCATAATGATGAATAAGACATAGTCTCTTTCCTAAAGGAATGTGAATGTGCTAATCTCATACAAGGCATTCTTTTTGGAGGAGGTGGTATTAAATCTACAGATATTAAGAGAAGCCACAGGTTTTTGTTTTTTGTCTTTTCGGTGATTATAATGTTATTCTTAAAAGAATTTTTCACAGAGGGAAACTATCTATCTAAAACTCATCCCACAGGGATGCCTCAGTATTAGATTCAGAGAATGGATTAGTAGACACGACCACCTTTCAATTGCCTACCCTCCTTGAAGATCTTGTGTACTTAATGCAACTTAGTGTTAACATGGATTTCATTTACATGTAACTTGCTTACTAGGAGTTGTCTCAACATCAACAACTATCAATAGCTGATATGTCTAGTACAATCTCTATATACAAAATGAATCAAACATCTCATATTTATAGACTCAGATCATTTATGTATAAACACAATACTATTTATAGTTCCTTAACTGTGGGAATGTGTTCAGTTCAGTTGCTTAGTCGTGTCCGACTCTTTGCGACCCCATGGACTGCAGCATACCAGCACCCCCCGTCCATCACCAATGACCAGAGTTTACTCAAATTCATGTTATTGAGTCGGTGGTGCATTCCAACCATCTCATCTTCTGTCATTCCCTTCTCCCTTCAATCTTTCCCAGCATCAAGGAGGGTCTTTTCAAATGAGTACGTTCTTCGCATCAGGTGGTCAAAGTATTGGCATTTCAGCTTAAGCATCAGTCATTCCAGTGAATATTAAGGGCTGATTTCCTTTAGGAGGGACTGATCGGATCTCCTGGAAGTCCAAGGGACTCTCAAGAATCTTCAACACCACAGTTCAAAACCATCAGTTCTTCAGTGCTCAATTTTCTTTACAGTCCAACTCTTACATCCATACATGACTACTAGAAAACCCATAGCCTTGACTAGATGGATCTTTGTTGGCAAAGTAATGTCTTTGTCTCTGCTTTTTAATATGCTGTACAGGTTGGTCATAATTATCTTCCAAGCAGTAAGCGTCTTTTAATTTCATGGCTACAGTCAGCATCTGTGGTGATTTTGGAGCCCCAAAAAACAAAGTCAACATTTTCACTCTCCTCTTTCACCCTTCTAGAGAGGCTCTTTAGTTTTTCTTCACTTTATGTCATAAGGGTGGTGTCATCTGCATATCTGAGGTTATTTTTCCTGGCAATCTTAATTCCAGCTTGTACTTCATCCAGCCCAGCATTTCTCATGATGTACTCTGCATATAAGTTAAATAAGCAGGGTGACAATATACAGCCTTGACGTACTCCTTTCCTGATTTGGAACCAGTCTGTTGTTCCATGTCCAGTTCTAACTGTTGCTTCCTGACCTGTATACATGTTTCTCAAGAGGCAGGTTGGGTGGTCTGATATTCCCATCTCCTTCAGCATTTTCCACAGTTCATTGTGATCCACACAGTCAAAAGCTTTGGCATAGTCAATAAAGTAGAAATAGATGTTTTTCTGGAACTCTCTTGCTTTTTTGATGATCTAACAGATGTTGGCAATTTGATCACTGGTTCCTCTGCCTTTTCTAAATCCAGCTTGAATATCTGGAAGTTCACAGTTCACTTACTGTTGAAGCCTGGCTTGAGAATTTTGAGCATTACTTTGCTAGCCTGTGAGATGAGTGCAATGGTGTCGTAGTTTGAGCATTCTTTGGCATTGCCTTTCTTAGGGAATGGAGTGAAAACTGATATTTTTCAGTCCTGTGGACACTGCTGAGTTTTCCAAATTTGCTGACATATTGAGTACAGAACTTTCACAGCATCGTCTTTTAGGATTTGAAATAGCACAACTGGAATTCCATTACCCCTACTAGCTTTGTTCATAGTGATGCTTCCTAAGGCCTACTTGAATTCCCATTCCAAGATGTCTGGCTCTAGGTGGCTGATCACACCATCATGATTATCTGGGTCATGAAGATCTTTTTTGTATAGTTCTTCTGTGTATTCTTGCCACCTCTTAATATCTTCTGCTTCTTTTAGGTCTGTACCTTTTCTGTCCTTTTTTGAGCCCATCTTTGCATGAAATGTTCCCTTGGTAACTCTAATTTTCTTGAGGTGATCGCTAAGCTTTCCCATTCTATTGTTTTCCTCTATTTCTTTGCACTGATCACTGAGGAAGGCTTTTTTATCTTTCCTTGCTGTTCTTTGGAACTCTGCATTCAAGTGGCTATATCTTTCATTTTCTCCTTTGCTTTTTGGTTCTCTTCTTTCACAGCTATTTGTAAGGGCTCCTTGGATAGCCATTTTGTTTTTTTGCATTTCTTTTTCTTGGGGATGGTGTTGACCCCTGTCTCTTGTACAATGTCACAAACCTCCATTCATAGTTCTTCTGGCACTCTGTCTATCAGATCTAATTCCTTGAATCTATTTCTCACTTCCACTGTATAATCATAAGGGGCTTGATTTAGATCATACCCGAATGGTCTAGTGGTTTCCCTACTTTCTTCAGTTCAAGTCTGAATTTTGCAATAAGGAGTTCATGATGTGAGCCACAGTCAGCTCCTGGTCTTGTTTTGGGGGACTGTATAAAGCTTCTCCAACTTTTGCTGCAAAGAATATCTGATTTCAATCTGATTTCAGTATTGACTATCTGGTGATGTTCATGTGAGAGTCTTCTCTTGTGATGTTGGAACAGGGTGTTTGCTATGACCAGTGCATTCTTTTTGCAAAATTCTATTAGCCTTTCCCCTGCTTCATTCTGTACTCCAAGGCCAAATTTTCCTGTTACTCCAGGTGTTTCTTGACTTCCTACTTTTGCACTGCAGTCTCCTATAACGAAAAGGACAGTTTGGGGGTTGTTAGTTCTAGAAGGTCTCATAGGTCTTCATAGAATCATTCAACTTCAGCTTCTTCAGCATTGTTGGTCGGGGCATAGACTTGGATTACTGTGATATTGAATGGTTTGCCTTGGAGATGAATAGAAATAATTCTGTCATTTTTGAGGTTGCATCAAATTATTGCATTTAGGGCTTTTTTGCTGACTATGATGGCTACTCCATTTCTTCTAAGGGATTCTTGTCCATAGTAGTAGATATAATGGTCATCGGAATTAAATTTACCCATTGTAGGGAATGTGTCAGAGAAAGCAATGACACCCCACTCCAGCACTCTTCTTTCCTGAAAACTCCCATGGACGGAGGAGCCTGGAAGGCTGCAGTCCATGGGGTCACTGAGGGTCAGACAAGACTGAGCAACTTCACTTTCACTTTTCACTTTCATGCATAGGAGAAGGAAATGGCAACCCACTTCAGTGTTCTTGCCTGGAGCATCCCAGGGATGGGGGAGCCTGGTGGGCTGCCGTCTATGGGGTCGCACAGAGTTGGACATGACTGAAGTGATTTAGCAGCAAGGAATGTGTAAGTGACCCTTAAAATTTGAAGTATAATATATAACATATAATATATAATAGATGAGTGTTCTTGTATAAATTTGTAAAATTTGGTCTCTAATTAAATATGAATTTTTTTTAGTTGTTCTTTCGGTGAGATGGAAACTCCTCAGAATATTTAATAAAAGATAACTGTTGAAAAGTTTTATTTTCGTAAGTGGGAGATATGGATAGCTCACAAGATGAATTCCCATTACTTTCCCTTTCATCACAGTTGATTATTTCATCCAATAGACTAGTCAGATTTTGAATATTATTTACAATGTTCTTTAAAATAGGATTCAGGTTACTTTCTCCTTTTCCTATTTATCACCTTACATTTGATGAAATATTAAATCAGAGTGAGTTTAAAATAATTTGTATGGCAAAACTAATATAATATTGTAAAGTAATTAACCTCTAATTAAAATAAATAAATTTATATTAAAAATAAAAATAAATAAATAAATAAAAATTAATTTTCTACTAACATATATGAATTTATTAAGAATTTGGGAAGTACCCAACTAATATGAATTGACTTTTAAGAAAAATTTGTTTTAGTTTGGGTTACAATTTCAAAATACCATAAAGTGTGTGGTTTATAAACAACAGAAATTAATTTTTCACAGTTCTAGAGGCTGAAAGTTCAAAGTTACTGTGCCAGCACGGTCTGGTTCTTGTGATAGTCCTATTCTGGGTTGCAGATTGCCAACTCACATGGCAGAAATATGGCAAGAACTCTCTGGGTCCTCTTTTATAAGGGCACTAATCCCCTTGATGAGGAATCCATCCTTTTGATCAAATTATCTTCAAAAGCTTCTGTTTCCTAATATAAACACATTGGGGGTCATGATTTCAATATACAAATTTTGTGGGGACAGAAGCACTCAGCCTATAACAAATTTTCCTAACAAAAATCTGAGATACATTTTACAACAGTGCCATTTGTCTCCAAATTATTAATACAATAATGCTATGAAGAGAGTTGTCACTGGTAATAATAATAAGCAATAACAGTATCATTTATATAGCTACTTTCATTTTGAACATTCTGAAAATATCCTATAAAAGAATCCTTTCTGGTCTGTAACCATCTCTGGGGAAAACTTGGATGCTATTTAACAGCTGGCTATCAGTTAGAGATAGGAAGTGAAGAACATGTTTCCCAGCAGAAACTGGTGGATATACAACATAATTATCTAATTTAGAATTAGTTTAGCAAAGTGGAGCTAATTAATGTCCATATTCTTGAAAAGTGATACTGAATAGTTAGTGAGTATAACTGATCAGGACTTCAATTGTTCATCTTAGCTAAAAGACAAGATTTCCTAAAAGTGTCTTTGCAAATGCTGATTCAGTGCTGCCTGAACACTGAGTTGTGGTGTGAAACAATCAAGAGATGTGATAATTTCTTAGCTGGAAATATAATGTACAAACACACACATGCACAAGGATATAAAATGTCTGTGAATTTACTGAGTGAATTTGCAAATATAGTAATATGTCCTAACACCAAATGCCAACTGTTAATTTTACTATGCAGCTTCCCTTCTTCTTGATACAACAGTGCAGGTGTACCCCATTACATGGGATTCACCAATGAGAAATTCACCATAACAGAAAAGTAGGAAATAAATTCAATATATGCTTCCAGAAACCTCACATGAACAGAAACTTGCCAGCAGACAAACAGCTTCCAGGGGCAGATACAAAATGAGATCTCCAGTTGTCTGTACCTTGCCACAGAAACAGCAGGATGTGACCAGCTGCTACTCACATCTCCCACAGTCTAATCTTGGATGAGCCATAAAATCTAGGCTGTGGCAGTAGGGGATAAGAAGTTGCCTGCATGAGGCAAGCATTTGATAGTAAAGCAAGGTGGAAAGAGCAGGGCTTCCTGCATCCCATGACTGAATTAAGCCATGGCTTCAGGCAGGTGGCAGATGTTCTGAGTTAGTGGAGTAACTATACCCTTCTTGTGCTATAATCACCTAGAGGCAGGAACAGGGAAAAAAAAAGAATTGAGAACACATTCCTTACATTATTATAGAGATTGATGGAAAAAGATCACTTGTTTATAGAATTTTGCCTCATGAGCAAATTTTCTGGGTGGTAATTATTAGTTAAATCAAATAGTTCACAATTATGGTATGATCTGCTAGTAATTAAATGGCTAAGTATTGGAAAGGGAACAATAATAACAGAAATCTTGAATTTTTTAAATGTAAATTTATTTATTTTAATTGGAGCTTAATTACTTTACAATATTGTATTGGTTTTGCCATACATCAACATGAATCTGTACAGGTATACACGTGTTCCCCATCCTGAACCCCCCTCCCTCCTCCCTCCCCATACCATCCCTCTGGGTCATCTCAGTGCACCAGCCCCATGCATCCAGTATCATGCATCAAACTGGACTGGCGATTCGTTTCATATATGAAATCTTGAATATTTAATAAAATAGTTCAGGGGGAAAATACCACTTGAATAGTTCAGCTGGATAACATTTGGTATAGAGTACTCATGTCTCTATTTCTAGGGATATCTTGAGGCTAACATTGGAGGATGTGGCTATATCTATCTTCCCAACTCCCAGCCTGTCAAGTTAATTAATAACAATTATAAATCCTTAGGATTGGATGTAGAGTAAGATCAATTTCCTACACTCGTTTTGAAGAGTAAAATCTAGGATCAAGTGCAGTAAGCTTATCTGACATTTTTAGGCATTGGGGGTGGGTTGTACTTTACATAAGTGCCATTCCATTTAATAATGAGCATATCTCTTGGCCTTATTATTTTTTTAATTTAATCTGTGTGTGTGTGTGTGTGTGTGTATTAGTCACTCAGTCATGTCCAATTTTTCCCCATGGACTGTATCCTGGGCTCCTCTGTCCACAGAAACTCCAGACAAGAATACTGGAGTGGGTAGCCATCCCCTCTCCAGGGGACATTCTGGACTCAGGGAATGATCTTCCTAAACCGGGGATGGAACCTGGGTCTCCTGCATTGCAAGCAGACTCTATACCATCTGAGCCACCAGGGAAGCCAAAAAATTATGTTAAAGAAAAAAATTTCTAAAATAAATAAGGTGTTTCCTTAACTACCTAAACAAAATATCCATTAGATAAGTCAATAGGATTATTAAAATGATTTCTGATTATTAAAAATAATGATCATTTTGTGTTGAAAAAGAGTGATGCTCTCAGATGTTATGGAAGTTGTGAGTTGTTGGCCCAATTGGTCATCCTTTCACCAAATTTCTAATTTATTATTACTGTTGCATTTTACATTAATACACAAAGTAATAAAGCCTATGATAATCGATACAGATAGAGATGGGACATTATGAGCTTGATAATAAATATTTCAGTTTCTTATCTGCTTCTTGGTAATATTCTGTATAGCTGAAAATTTCAAAGTCCAATTTCTAAATAAAAATGACTAACAGTTCACAGTTCATTATAAAAAGTGATCAGGAAACAGTCATAGTGACCAGGATGGGTGGAAAGAATTTTCAGAAAGGAAAACTTCAATGCCAAACATAAGAAAGAAAGTCAGTCTCAACCCTCAGTAAAATTGTTCTAAATAATGGTTTCTTTATAAATACTCTTACTGATATAAATCTTAACATTAAGGTTGTAAGTAATAACCTGCTTTTTGACAACAATCTTAATAATTCCAAGGTAGCCATTTAACTTTTTTTAAAGTTGTGATTGACCAAACCTTCTCTCATACTTTCAGCCCTGATTGGTGTCTTTGTATGATCAACTTTATTAATTCTAGATCAGATCAGTGAAACTAACAGAATAAGTGTAATGAATATTTCCAAGTATTTAAGATCAGATATCATGTCCAATATGAATTTCTTTTTCCTCCACTGAAATCATCTGAAGTTGCCTCATCTACTTCTAAAATGATATTGTTTCAAGTCTTCCAGTCATTTTGTTACTCCTTTGTCAGCATGCTGCATTTTCTTAATGGGCATTCAGAACTGGGTACAATGGTCTGGTTGTAATCTTGCCAATGTTGACAAAGATTATGTGCTACTTTATCTAAACTACAATGCTTTTCTAGTGCTTTTGCACTCATGCTGCTGCTGCTGCTGCTAAGTCGCTTCAGTCGTGTCTGACTTTGTGCGACCTCCATAGATGGCAGCCCACCAGGCTCCCCCATCCCTGGGATTCTCCAGGCAAGAACACTGCAGTGCGTTGCCATTTCCTTCTCCAATGCATGAGAGTGAAAAGTGAAAGGGAAGGCACTCAGTCATGTCTGACTCTTAGCGACCCCATGGACTGAAGCCTACCAGGCTCCTCTGTCCATGGGATTTTTGAGGCAAGAGTACTGAGTTGGTTGCAGCCTACCAGGCTCCTCCATCCATGGGATTTTCCAGACAAGAGTACTGGAGTGGATTGCAATTGCTCTCATAGCACACTGTATTTTCTTTTATGATCTTTTTGGTATTTTAGATATTTAAAATCTGATATGTAAAAGAGTGTTTTTCACAAATTTCCATATTTTAAAATGGTAATTATCAAACATGGTGAGTACTATGAATGATAGGATGATGGGATGGTTTGTTTTCCTAACAGGCGCTTTTCCAACAGTTTCTACTAAGGAACTTTTTGGAAAGTTTGCTTAAAGTTCCTGGTTGCAATTTTAATATAATTTTATTTTTAGGATCCTTGATTGGATGCCAAAATACTCAAAAGTAAGTTCCATTATAGGCAAGCTATAATCAGATAATTGGATCATTAGTAAAACTGACTTTTGCCAATATGGATGTTTTGGAAACTAGGAGTTCAACCACAGTTTACCCTTGAACAACATGGGTTTGAACCACATGGATCCATTTGTATGCAGATTTTTTCACTATTAAATTCTGCAGTATTACATGAGCCATAGTAAGTTGAATCTGTGGATGAAGAACCAAAGACACAGAAGAATCTTAGAAACAGAAGGCCAACTCTAAATTATATGTGAATTTTCAACTGCATGGAGGATTCATGCCCCTAACCCTTGCGTCATTCAAGGGTCAGTTGTACTTATCAGGGCACCATTCTTCTCCCTGGTGGCTCAGATGGTAAAGAATCTTCCTGCAATGCAGGAGACCCAGGTTTGATCCTTCGGTTGGGAAGATCCCCTGGAGAAGGGACTAGCTACCCACTCCAGTGGCCAATTCTTGCCTGGAGAATTCCATGGAAAGGGGAGCCTGGTGGCCTACAGTTCATGGGGTTGCAAATAATCAGACACAACTGAGTGGCTAACACTTTCATTACACTGTCAAAGTTTGAACTCGGGAAATGAATGAACAAACACAGTGAGAACTTCAACAGAGAGACAGAAAATACAAGCAAATGCCAGACAGAAGTTATAATTGAGCTGAAAAATACACCAGAGTGGTTCAGTGGCAGACTGGATGAGGCAGAGGAATGAATCAATGAGCTGGAAGACAAGACGATGGAACTCACCCAGACAGAGCAGCGAAATGAACACAGAATTTAAAACAGTGAAGATACTCTAAGGGACCTTGGGGACACCATCAAGCAGAATATTCAAATCATTGGGGTTCCTGAAGGACAAGAGAAAGAAAAAGTATTAAGAAGTGAAAAGTGAAGTCGCTCAGTCGTGTCTGACTCTTTGTGGCCCCATGGATTGTAGCCTACTAGGCTCCTCTGTCCATGGGATTTTCCAGGCAATAGTCCTGGAGTGGATTGCCATTTCCTTCTCCAGGGGATCTTCCCAACCCAGGGATCGAACCCGGGTCTCCCACACTGTAGACAGATGCTTTACCGTCTGAGCCACCCGGGAACTGCCTGTCAATTAATAATCTTAGAATCTGAAAAACATTTAAAATTTATTTTCCACTGCAATAGGAACACAACATGAGATCTATCTCTTTTTTTACCTTTAAAAATGAGCTTTAAAATTGCAAATAGAAATGCCTTATGATCCAGCGATCCCACTGCTGGGCATACACACCAAGGAAACCAGAATTGAAAGTCATGTCAATGTGTAGCAAAACGAATACAGTATTGTAAAGCAAAACAAACTAAAAAAATAAAAATTAATTAAAAAAAAATTGAAGTCTGCAATACAGTCTTCTTAACTGTAGGCAAAATATTGTATGGTATACAGTACTATAGGCACAGTAGATCTTTAGAACTCAGTCATTTTGTGTAACTGAAATTTTATACTCACTTGCTCCCTTCTTCTTGTACCTGGCAACCACCTTTCTATTTTCTCTTGCTATGAGCTTGATCATTTTAGACATCAAATGTGCATGGAGTCACACAATACCTGTTCATCTGTAACTGAATTATTTCAGGTAGCATAATGTCCTCAAGATCCATCCATGTTGTCACATATGGCAGGGTTTTCTTCTTTTTTAAAAGACTGAATAATATTCCATTGTGTTTACCATATTTTTATCTTTTCGTCCACAGATGAACACATAGATTGTTTCCATATCTTGGCTATTGTAAATAATGCTGCAATGATATGCAAGTCTGAATATCTCTTTGAGATCCTAATTTCAATTCTTTTGGATTTATGCCTCAAAGTGGGATTGCTGGGTCATATAGTAGTTCCATTTTTTATTTTTTTGAGAAACTGCCATGCTATTTTCCATAGTGGTATCACCATTTTATATTCCTATAACAGGGTATAATTTCTCCACATCCTTACCCACATTTGTCATCTTTTGTCTTTTTGAGTAAAGACCTTCTAAGAGGTATAAAGTAACATTTACTTCTAGGTGATCCAATTTGTTTGCAGATAATTGTTCATAGTAGTCTCTCACAATCCTTTATATACTATGATACAGGTTTTAATGTCTCCTCTTGTACTTCTGATACCATTTATTTACGTCAGCTCTCTTTCTTAGCCTACACAGAATTTTGTCAATTTTCTTTATCTTTTCAAAGTACCAACTCAATTTGTTGATCTTTTTTTATTGTTTGTCTATTTCTGTCCGTTATCATTTTTCCCCTTTCTTCTGTTAACTTTGTTGTTGTTGTTCAGTTGCTAAGTCATGTCCAACTCTTTGCAACCCCATGGACTGCAGCACACCAGGCTTCCCTGTCCTCCATGATCTCCCGGAGTTTGCTCAAGTTCATGTCCGTAGAGCCGGTGATGCTATGTAACATCTCATCCTCTGCCACTTTCTTTTTTTTTTTTTTTTGCCTTCAATCTTTCCCATCATCAAGGTCTTTTCCAATGAGATGGCTCTTTGCACCAGGTAGCCAAAGTATTAGAGCTTCAGCTTTAGCATCAGTCCTTCCAATGAATATTCAGGGTTGATTTCCTTTAGGATTGACTGTAATTGAGGCCTAGTTTATTCCTCTCTCTAGCTGCTTGTATAAAGTTAGATTGCTTATTTGAGATCCTCCTTTTTAGTTAATGTAGGCATTTAGAGTCTCTGGGTGTTAAGACTGGCTAGCAAGTGCCCACACAGTGGTGGTGGCACTGGTGTCTGATACCTGAGCACCCATGGACAGTGATGGAGCTGGGGTCTCTAGTGCAGGTGTACATGGTGAGATAGTAGCTATGGAATTTGGAGTGCTGGCTAGGTCATAGCAGTGGTGGCTCAAGTGTGTGAAATGTGGGTACATGAAGTGCAGATTCACATGAAGCTGCTATAGCTGTGGGGTCTGGAACCTGTGAAGGGTTGAGGGTAGTAACCCTTGTCCCAGTATGGTACATCAATATTTCCATCTGTGGGGTTAGGCAGTGCACCAAGGATAGTCCATGGTGGAAATGACTGTTGGATAATTCAGTGGTTAAATTTGCCAGTGTCCTCTGCAGAGCAGTCTGCTGGGATTCATGCCAATGAACATTATGTGGTCCTCTACTTTGAAAGCTGTAAGGAATCTGCAGCTGTTATTGAGGCCTTCAGTACCAAATGATGCTGGGGTCCTTCACAGAGCAGGCAACTGGGGAGTGTAATAGCACCCATTATGTGGCTGATACTGATAGCCATGGCCTTCTTTGTTCCCAGCTGTTCCCAAATGTCTTAGCTAAACTGATCTCTCTAGCAATCCTTTCCATGTAATTATTCTCCATTTTTTGCTCCACAGTGTTTCTCTATGTTCTGCACTGGACATTTGAGCTCCCCCAGGGCTATTTCCTTTATGGATAGCCATTTGTTTTTGTTGTTGTTGTTGAAAATGAAAACTGGTATCTCTTAATCTGCCATCTTTTTGATGTCTCTAGAGTATTTTTTAAAAAATTATATGTTAAACCCAGTCTTCAACAGTATGTGAACCATGAACTTCCAGGATGTTCAAGCTGGATTTAGAAAAGGGAGAAGAACCAGAGATCAAATTGCCAACATTCATTGGACATTGAAAAAGAGAGAAAGTTCCAGAAAAACACTTACTTTTGTTTTGTTGACAATACCAAAGCCTTTGACTGTGTGGATCACAACGAACTGGAAAATTCTTAAAGAGATAGGAATACCAGACCACCTTACCTGCCTCCTGAGAAATCTGTATACAAGGCAAGAAGGAACCATTAGAACTGTACATGGAACAAAAGGCTGGTTCCAAATTGGGAAAGGAGTATGTCAAGGCTGTCACCCTGCTTATTTAACTTATATGCAGAGTGCATCCTGAGAAATGCTGGGCTGGATGAAGCACAAGCTGGAATCAAGATTGCCAGGAGAAATAACCTCAGATGTGCAGATGATACCACGCTTATGGAAGAAAGTGAAGAACTAAAGAATCTCTTGAGGAAAGTGAAAGAGGAGAGTGAAAATGTTGGCTTAAAATTCAACATTCAGGAAACTAAGATCATGGCATCTGGTCCCATCACTTCATGACAGATAGTTGGGGAAACAATGGAAACAGTGACAGACTTTATTTCTTTGGGCTCCAAAGTCACAGCAGATGGTGACTGCAGCCATGAAATTAAAAGATGCTTGCTCCTTGGAAGGAAAGTTATGATCAATATAGACAGCTTATTAAAAAGCAGAGACATTACTTTGCCAACAAAGGTCCATCTAGTCAAGGCTCTGGTTTTTCCAGTAGTCATATATGGATGTGAGAGTTGGACTATAAAAAAAAAGCTGAGTGCTGAAGAATTGATGCTTTTGAGATCTGTTGGAGAAGACTCTTGAGAGTCCCTTGGACTGCAAGGAGATCCAACCAGTTCATCCTAAAGGAGATCAGTCCTGGGTGTTCATTGGAAAGACTGATGCTGAAGCTGAAACTAATACTTTGGCCACCTGATGCAAAGAACTGATTCATTTCAAAATACCCTGATGCTGGGAAAGATTTAAGGTGGAAGGAGAAGGGGACAACAGAGGATGAGATGGTTGGATGGCATCACCGACTCAATGGACATAAGTTTGAGTAAACTCTGGGGTTGGTGATGGGCAAGGAGGCCTGGCATGCTGCTGTCCATGGGGTCGCAAAGGGTCAGACGTGACTGAGTGACTGAACTGAACTGAATCCCAGTCTTCTCTAAAATTAGACTTACTCTTTGTTATATTTGATGAATTTATGGTGTGTCTGGAACCAAGTACTCATTAGATCTGGCTTGTTAACCAAACTATCAATAATGTGTTGAGATCGCTTTCTGTTTCCTTTATTCTATGAATTTGATCTGAACATTATTTATGTGCTCATCATGGTCATTGATTCTTAAACATTTATTGACTATTTAATTTATGCCAAACACGAATATGGAAAATATGAAATGTTTGGCCTCACAGTATTCATAGACTGAGGAGACCATCCCTAAATATAGAAATCAGAGCAGGATGAAGGACATATTCCTGTGGTGTTTCACTAGAAAGCTTTCTATAAGTTGATATTTGCTCACTTAATTGGTACACTTATAGTATTTTTTTTTCACCAGCTCTGAATTAACTTCAGTATATCCTAAAACCAAATCCTACATTTGGTCCATTTTATGCACAAAGATAATGTGAGAATGTGTCATAGTCCTTGGAAAAATCCATATACACTATCTGTAGCATTCTCCAGATTTAGTAAAACTTGAGGGGAATGGGAGATAGAACAGATGGCAAGGAGGGTACAAGTGATGTGTTATTTGTTTTCATCTGAAAGCTAGTGGGGTGGAATGGCAGAATAGGTAGTTTGGAAAGATAACCAGAGTGTGGGAAGGAGATAATAAAGTGAGGAGCAACAAGAGAAAAAACCACAGTTATATGAATAGCAAAATGTGTGGTTGTGAACTTTTTTGGCCTCTGGATAAATGCTGCCAAATAGGAAACATTTTCCATGTGCCTGACCAGAAGACACAGCTGCATGCTGCTTTTCATTTTAGCTATATTTCTAAAAGCTATGCTTTGCTTTTCAGAAACGCTGTCCTTTTACATTTTCTGCATGATGCAGTGAGTGGCAATGTTCATGTCAGATAGATCAATCTGAGAAGAAAAGAGGACAGTGTGCCTTCAAGAAAGGGAGTCATTTTCTTCCACATGTTTTCCTTTTTGTTTATCAGCATGAGAATGTATGTAACTGTGTGAGTGGAGTTAAGCATTTTGATCAAAGTTATCTTTTTCAAAAATAAAAACAGAAAATTAATGCAAATTTAAAAAAAAATAAAAGGAGGGTTACCTTTGAAAGCATAATCCTAAGGTATTTTGACAGAGTCACCTAAACAATCTAGAAAGAAAAATTGCCTATTTGGTGCTGCTTTAATGAGTCTCAGAACATTAAACATCTGTGGTATGATGAAAACACACACAC
The DNA here is from genome assembly GCA_006408695.1 of Aepyceros melampus. Classification (NCBI taxonomy): domain Eukaryota; kingdom Metazoa; phylum Chordata; class Mammalia; order Artiodactyla; family Bovidae; genus Aepyceros; species Aepyceros melampus. The sequence goes on along the minus strand of SJXQ01004076.1, from coordinate 65,176 downwards.
ACACACACACACACACACAGATATGAGCAGGACACTTGGATTCCAGTCCTGGTTTTCTGTATATTATGAGCAATTCACTTATCTCCTCTAAATAAGGTCCTCCTTCTGATGAATAAGAGGGCTAGACATCATTTCAAATGTACATTTAACCTTAATTTTATTCTTCACACAGCAAGCAAAATACTCTGAAAGCTCATAATAAAACTCTCTTGTGTGTTCTTAAAATGGAATGGCATAAAGTTGATCCCATCTTAAAATAAGACTTAAAAAAAGAAAAAAAAAACTTTATTATTAAACTTTCTTAAAAAGGGGTCAAGACTTTGGTGAGTCTTCAACTAAATTTCAAATCAACTGAGACTCTGGTCTTCCTATGGTTCTCTGAAACTTTGTGTCTGGCTTTTCAGATTCTGGAGGAGCTTGACTTATTCCACCCTCCCCTGTGATAGTTCCCTCATCTGCAGTGAGGAAAAAAAGTCTTCTCCTTCTCTTATGCAGGCCATTATCAAAGTTTTTACCTATGTTGGCTGGAAAAGAAATGCAGAAGCAAGCACTAGTAGGCCTGAAGTAAGTGCCTTATCAGAGAAGATTCAACAGGATTGACTTTGGGGTTGCTTATTTTTGGATGACTGCTAGGAACTAAGCCAAAGATAAGCTCATGACAGGACCACAAAGGGAAGGGACTGGGAGTCAGAATGGGTCATGGGAAATATGGTGTTTTAGAAGCAGGGTCATCTGAGCCTTAGTTTTAGCTCTTTAAAATGCTTAAGTATCTGGATAAGATCTTTTGAAACTGTGAGTTTCAGCTTCTTCATCTAAAACCTAAGGGGATAGCTTAGGAGAGGAACCTCATACTCAGATATTTTCAAGGGCAAAACTGAGAGTAAGACAACAAGGAATGATGAGTACCTAAGGGAACTAGAGGATTTATGGTTTGTCTAAAGACATTCTGGGCTTCCTTTGTGGCTCAGATGGTAAAGTATCCACCTGCATTTCAGAAGACTTGGGTTTGATCACTGGATCAGGAAGATCTCTTGGAGAAAGAATGGAAACCCACTCCAGTAATCTTGCCTGGAAAATCCCATGGGCAGTGGAGCCTGGAAAAGAGGGATATGACCAAGTGACTAACACACACACAAAGGCATTCTAACTAAAAATCGTTTTAGAGCTATGTGATACAAAATAAAAGTATTTGCTCTGTATTGTGCAGTGCTTTCCAGAGAAACGGAACCAATAGAATGCTTGTGGATGTTTAAAGACTCCCTCGTGTGATTGTGGGCCTGGCAAGTCTGATTCCTGTAGGGTAAGCCAGCAGGCTGCAAGTTCAGATAAGAATTGATGTTGTAGTCTTGAGCCTGAAATCCTTAGGGCAGGCTACCAGTTGAAAATTCAGGCAGAATTTATGTGTTACAGACTTGAGTAAAAAAACTTCTAGTCTCCAGGAAACTTCAGTTTTTACTCTTAAGTGTTCAACTTATTAGATGATTGCTTGCTTGCTTGCTTGCTCAGTCACTTCAGTCATGTCTGACTCTGTGCGACCCCATAGACGGCAGCCCACCAGGCTCCCTTGTCCCTGGGATTCTCCAGGCAAGAACACTGGAGTGGGTTGCCATTTCCTTCTCCAATGCATGAAAGTGAAAAGTAAAAGTGAAAGTGAAGTCGTGTCTGACTCTTTACGACCCCATGGACTGCAGCCTACCATGCTCCTCTGTCCATGAATTTTCCAGGTAAGAGTACTGGAGTGGGGTGCCATCGCCTTCTCCTGATTGTGTGATACTCTCCCACATTATTGAGGGGAATGTGTTTTACCTAAAGTCAACTGATTTGTGTGTATTTACCACATCTACAGAATACTTTCATGATGACATCTAGACTAGCATTTGACTAAACAACCATAGCCTAGCAAAGTTGACACAAAATTAACCATCATATGTTCTCGTGTAGACTCCTACACTATAAATTTTTTCAGGGTCTTTCAAGCACTGATCTCTTATTATAGAATAGTACTTTTAAAATCTAAACCAAAGGTCCAATTCCTACCCAAACTGAAACACATAAAAGTATTTCTTTTTTTTTTTCATATTCAGTTTTTTCCTTAGGTATTTTTCATGTTGGTTGCTACTGTACATTAGAGCTTTATTTATTTATTTTTTATTTATTATTATTATTTTTTTACAGTTTGGGTGCTTTTATTTTTTTTAATTAATTTTTATTTTTTTAGTTTGTTTTGCTCTACAATACTGCATTCGTTTTGCTACACATCGACATGAATCAGCCACGAGTGTACATGAACTCCCAATCCCGACCCCCACCTCCCCCCTCCCGCCTCACACCCTCTCTCTGGATTATTCCCGTGCATCAATCCCAAGCATCCTGCATCCTGCATCAAACCTGGACTGGCGATTCATTGTATCCATTCATTCTTTAATGGATATTTAGCTTGCTTCCATGTCCTGGCTACTGTAAATAGCGCTACAATGAGCCTTGATGGGGTGTGTGTATCTTTTCAAATCATAGTTTTCTCCAGATATATGCCCAGGATCAACTAAAGTTGAAGGCATGCATATCATATTTTACTTCCAGTCCTCCCGCCTCACACCCTCTCTCTGGATTATCCCCGTGCATCAGTCCCAAGCATCCTAATGTTATTTCTGGATAAAAATAAGAGAAACCAAAACTGGACATCCACTGCTGTTCCAGTGTAGGTCTATGGCCTTTGTAACACGTTGTTTGAACATTAACCTCCAGATAATCCTAAACTTTTACCAACTTTTAATCCTTACACATTAGTTGTTCATTGATTTTTTTTTAATCATCCAGCTGGAAGATGAGGCATATTTGGATGGATTTGTTAACAATGCCTGATTTGACTTTTCTAAGATTAAAAAATAAGTTAGTAGGCATTGGTATGAAGAAATTGTGGTCAGTTTGTTCCTTAGACTTTGAGAGCTTACTTGTATCTGTTGAAAATCTATTCCATTTGGACAAGATTATTCCCCTCTGGGCTTCATACTGTAATAACTGTATATTTCATCTCTCAGAAGCTATGCATATTTATTTTGGTTTATCTTTTTAAAGAAAAGATAACAGGAAACAAAAACAAATCATGAATTGTATCTACTGTTATATTGGCATACTTGGCACCTCACTTCCCTAATGGAATGAAGCTAAGGTTCTAGTCGAGCCTACCTCCTGTCAGTGACATATTACAAAATTGAGATTACTGCATTCTAGTGTCAGGAGATTCACTGATTTTCCTTATAAATGTTGGCACTATATTTTACAGCCCCAATCCACACATTTCTCCTGAAAAAATGAAATAAATATCTGCATTAAATAGGCAGATTTTAGAAATTTGGGGATGAACATTATAATTCTGTGCTTTTCAAAGAAGGGCAACCCATGTGTATAAAACAAGATATAACAGCTATAAATTGTTTTATTTAGAACTGAGTAAAAATATTGCTTCCCTAAACTGTTTCTTACAAACAAGAAGTTTTAAGGCTCTCTTTAATATAAATTAGGCTTTCTTATGGAGAATTACACTGAAAATTTCCTCATTCAAAACAGAGATCCATATTGTCCAAGAAGCAGTTGGTCTGCTGGAAGATTAAAAAAAAAAAAAAAATTGTAAAGCTTGAAGGAGAAAAATCTGTTTTTTTTTTTTTAATTTTACTTTATTTTACTTTACAATGCTGTATTGGTTTTGCCATACATCAACATGAATCCACCATGGGTGTACACGTGTTCCCAATCCTGAACCCCCCGCCCACCTCCCTCCCCATAACATCTCTCTGGGTCATCCCAGTGCACCGGCCCCAAGCATCCTGTGTCCTGCATCAAACCTAGACTGGTGATTCATTTCTTATATGATATTATACATGTTTCAATGCCATTCTCCCAAATCATTCTTTTAACATCTCTATTCAGACTAGGAATAGGGTAATTTTAGATGCTATTCAATGTGACTACATGACAGATTACAGACAGGAGGTGTTTTCAAGAGGCCTTGTGATAAAAACCATCATTCCTGTAAAGAAGGCCCAGGTAAAAAACCTATGCAAGAAGTATTAAATTCTGCAGAATTGGTCAAGCTACCCTTCACTCCATATTCTATTCTCAAGCCCTATGACCTCTGCAGTTTCAGGCACCCTGTTATCTTCCTGAATTATAAATTCAGATCTGTCTTAAGAATCTCTTATTTACTTACTAAATCACTCTTCATCTTTGCCATGTCTTTCAGCTAAATTCCCACTATAGGTGCTTGATACTAATTCAGCACAATCTTGGTATCTACCTGGCCCCAAACTCTATATGATCCCAGGGAAAGCATTCTAAAAGATATGAAAGAAAGTCTACTTTTAGATTAGCTAATATCTGTGAAGTTCATATGCCATTAACTGTATCATTATTATTTTTTACAATTACATGAATGGCATTTCCTTTAAAAGAACATGACTGACACAAATCATAAGAATAACATTTACATCAGTCTGATGAGAAATGTTTCTTTGAAGAAAATACTATATTGAAGTCTTTCCAAAGTAGCTTATTTCTCCTTGAGTGATTCAATAAATGGAACAACCACTTAGAAACTACTCCCTTATTGGTCATAATGCTCTTCTAAATGAGCATCACATAAGTCAAGATAAAAGCTTGGAAGAAATATTTGAGTATTTTAATCTGATTTGGCTTTAATTAATACTAAGTGAGACAGAAATGCACAGTAATAATTGACGACTAGATATTTCAATTGCTGAGATTTTAGAGTGCCTAGAGACAGAAGAAAATAAATTAGGCCCCACAGATAACTTTATATTACATGTGACTATTGAAGTTTCTTTTATTCTTAGAGTGAATGTATAATTTATCATTCAAGCCAGAACACTTTTGAAAGTAAACCGAGCAATAATAAGCATTACACCAGAATAAAATGAGTTACCCAGAGCCTTTCCCAACAAACAAAGGCATAGAGTAATCCTAGGGGTATAGATTTTGTTGACCTCATGCCCAAATCAGGAAATGACAGAAAGTAAAGGATGGCATTAAATACAAAAATTACAATGATTCTAAGAATTAAGATGTAGATGCTTCTAACACTGAGACCATTTTTTGTATCTAGATACACAGATAATTTCTTCAGTATTCAAATTACTTTGAAATTGTCTTCCTTTTACCTCTTAATTGCTTATGAAGTGTATTTTTGGTAAAAGCCTTGAAATCATCATTAAATTGCCACAGATGGTTCTGCCTTGATCACTGTTTCCTCAGTCTTTCCCTTGATGTATCTAGGAGCTAACTTCCTACCTTGATTTGCCTGAGACTTTGTAAGCTAGAAATGCAAACAGCATAGACTGGACTAAAGTTCTTTTCCTCCACAGAATTCTCTGGAGGATCCCTGTTAATATTGGTTAAAGTTGCATGGCTCTTCTTAGCTATGTGGTATGTGGATTATTCCCCTGAAATTTGTTTAAACCGATTTAACTTTCATGATCAACTGAAGGCATTTATCAAAATCATTAAAATAAACTTACTTTTCATTCATTCATCTGTGCTGATATTCTAGATAGGCATGATTTAGGATCAAGGCAGTATCTTAGTAGCTGGATGAAATATTCAAATATCAAAATTGGTATAATTATGTTGGAGAATGCCCTTCTAAACTCCTAGAAGAATATTTTGGCAATTTTAAGTAGTAAGCAGTTAGGTAGCTCATATATATATTTTTTTAACTTGAAAAGGGCATATACGTTTTTCTAGAAAGACTTTACAAACTAAATAAAGCAAGGATATTACCTAAGGATAAATATTAATACCTGGGTCTTGTATGATAGTTTCTTTCTTTTTCTTTTTTCCTAGAAGATAGAAATAAGACAGTCTGTTATTTTTTTAAACTGATTTTCTTCACTTTTCCTTGTAAGAATTTAAGAATTGGTTCACTTTAAGATATGAATAATAATGCTTTAATATGAATTAGTATCATTTTATATGATACATACAGAAAAAAGTTTTGCTTGTATTCTAGGGCAGAGAGAAATTAAGACTTGATATAGTGACTTTTGGAGAAGGCAATGGCACCCCACTCCAGTACTCTTGCCTGGAAAATTGATTTAATGAATCAATGAAATGTCAGCTTCAAGTACATGGTGTTCTGAGTTAATGGGAGACTCCTTCCCCATATGCACAAACATAGTAGAAATGAACGATGAATGTAATAAAAGTATCTAAAATACACTCTTGAGTTTAAAAGAAAGGGACACTTTTATATGCTTGTGAATGTGTTTTCGAATCCACACAGAGGAAGCTGTTTCTGGTTGGGATGAGGCAGAGAACCTTTGCTGGCAGCCACCAGGGGCTAGGAGAGACGCATGAAATAGATTCTCCCTTGGAGCCCACATGATACACCTGTATGAAGTTATGATAAAGAAATCCTACAATTAGCCAGGATAGTAACAAGGACTTTTGTCTCTACTTAAGACTCTGAGTGGTAAAAAATATCTCTGTGTTATGGGTTAAATAGCTGTTGTTTAGTCGTGTTCGACTCTGTGACCCCCATGGACCCCCTGCCAGGCTCTGCTGTCCATTGGATTTCCAAGGCAAGAATACTGGAGTGGGTTGCCATTTCCTTCTTATGGCTCCCCAAAATTCAGATGTTGAAATCCTAATCCCTAGAACTCAGAATGTGACCTTACTTGAATATAGGGTCATAATGAGTTTAAAAGAGATCATCAGGATGGTCTCTAATCCAATATGATTGATGTCCTTTTGATTTAGTTTCATCCTTTTCTCAAATGCATCCACTGAAAAATTCACATTACAGGTGTCAGGGTTTTATTCTATCCTTATCAAGGCCAATTTGAGCATAGGAGACCTGTTGTTTTTCAGTTGCCCAATCACGTTCGACTCTTTGCAACCCTATAGACTGCAGCACATCAAGCCTCCCTGTTTCTCACCCTCTCCCTAAGATTACCCATCCAGCCATCTGATCCTCTGGCGCCCTCTTCTTCTGCCCTCAATCTTTCCTAACATCATGGACTTTTCCAATGAGTTACCTCTTCACATCAGATGACCACAATACTGGAACTTCAACTTCAGCATCAGTCCTTCCAATGCCTATTCAGGGTTAATTTCCTTTAAGATTGACTGGTTTGATCTCCTCACTGTCCAAGGGTCTCTCAAAAGTCTTCTCCAGAACCACAGTTCAAAGGCATCAATGCTTTGGCACTCTGCCTTCTTTACAGTCCAGTTCTCACAGTTATATGTGACCAATGGGAAGATCATAGCCTTGAATATACAGAATGATGTCTCTGCTTTTCAACATATTGTCTAGGTTTGTCATAGCTTTCCTGCCAAGAAGCAATCGTCTTCTAATTTCATGGCTGCAGTCACCATCCGCAGTGATTTTAGAGCCCAAGAAGAGGGAATCTGTCATTGCTTCCACATTTTCCCCTTCTACCTGCCATGAAATAATGGGGCCGAATGTCATGATCTTAGTTTTTTTTTAATATTTAGTTTTAAACTGGCTTTTTCACTCCCCTCCTTCACCCTCATCAAGAGGTTCTTTAATTCCTCTTCTCTTTCTGCCATTGTAGTATCATCCGCATATCTGAGGTCGTTGATGTTTGATAGGAGACCTGCCAAGTTGCATATTCAATCTCCTTTGTATCTCTGCTATCCTTACAATTAAGTCCTAGTTTGATTTTTAGTAGTCAGCCTATGACTGTAAGAGATGATGGTCTCTTTTAACTACTGAATAGTGGCTGTAATGAGTAAAACAGAAATAGTAACTGTGAAAGATATGTCCAAGTCCTAAACTTTGATACCCATGTATCAGATGTGTCCTAATATGGAAATAGTCTTTGAAGATGTAATTAAGTTAAAGATCTCAGTGAAATCTCTAGGGTTGTCCTTAAAGCTAATTATAAATATATTTATAAGAGACAGGAAAAAATCCTAAATACACTTCAGGGGAAGGTCATGCGAAGATGTAGGCAGAGATTGGAGTGATGCACCTATAAGCCACAGGAATTGCTTGAGCCACCAGAAGCTAAGGGAAAAGTATGAAATGGATTCTCCCTCAGAATCTCCAAAAGGACACAATCCTACCAAAGTCTTTGAAACCCAGAAATATAAGAGAATGGATTTCTATTATTGAATTGTGCTAATATGTATAGCAGCATAGAAAACAAATACAATGGCCTTCTGAATTTCATGTGTCACAACAATTTCAGTTGTTGATTGACTCACCTGAGCCTGTGATTCTGTTTTTATCAAGGTTTTCAAGAAAATAGACAAAAAATTCAACTCTGCAGTTCTTATATTAATTACTGATTCTATATTGTTCAAATATTATTGCTGCTACAAAATCTCAGTACTTCTTGAGCCTAGCTCATAGATGAGACAGCTCACTATGTTGGTGCAAACAAACAATTGATTACTGATGCACTACAGAGATGGCTTCATAGAAAAGCAGTGATGGAAATCTCTCCAGTGATCAAATATCCCCAAATCTACCATGGATACAATCAGTGGGTGGAGAAGTGGACAGAGTTTAGAATTCATAGACACATAGTCACTGGTCAGTGATATATCTGTTTGTTTAGAAATAAAGAAGAAGCAAGCTTGAAGATCAGAGACAAAGGATTCTGGAAAGAGACATTTTTAATGAACCTGTGGGAGTGGGCATCAATTAGGTAGAACTTTGTATTTTGTGTTATGCCCATTATAGAAGAAGAAGCTTTCAACAACTAGGTGATAGGATAACTTATCCAACGAAGCCCAGCCATCGTTTATACTTGGTCACAAAAAGACAAAAAAACTCAATTTAAAATGTGCAAAGGACTTAAACAGACATTTCTCCAAAGAAGATATAAAAATGGCCTATTCAGTTCAGTTCAGTCGCTCAGTCACGTCCGACTCTTTGCGACCCCATAAATCACAGCACGCCAGGCCTCCCTGTCCATCACCAACTCCTGGAGTTCACCCAAACTCACGTCCATCAAGTTGGTGATGCCATCCAGCCATCTCATCCTCTGTCATCCCCTTTTCCTCCTGCCCCCAATCCCTCCCAGCATCAGAGTCTTTTCCAATGAGTCCACTCTTTGCATTAGATGGCCAAAGTACTGGAGTTTCAGCTTCAGCATCATTCCTTCCAAAGAACACCTAGGACTGATTTCCTTCAGAATGGACTGGTTGGATCTCCTTGCAGTCCAAGGGAGTCCCAAGAGTCTTCTCCAACACCACAGTGCAAATGCATCAATTCTCCAGTGCTCAGCCTTCTTCACAGTCCAACTCTCACATCCATATGTGACCACTGGAAAAACCATAGCCTTGACTAGACGGACCTTTGATGGCAAAGTAATGTCTCTGCTTTTGAATATGCTCTCTAGGTTGGTCATAACTTTCCTTCCAAGGAGTAAGCATCTTTTAATTTCATGACTGCAATCACTATCTGCATTGATTTTTGGAGTAGGAACATGGAAAAGATGGCTATATCATCAGTCACTTCAGTTCAGTTCAGTTACTTAGTTATGTCCGACTCTTTGTGACCCCATGGACTGCAGCATGCCAGGCCTCTCTGCCCATCACCAACTCCAACCATCTCATCCTCTGTTTTCTCCTTCTCTGACCTTCAAACTTTCCCAGAATCAGGGTCTTTTCAAATGAGTCGGTTATTCGCATCAAGTGGCCAAAGTATTGGAGTTTCAGCTTCAACATCAGTGCTTCCAATGAATATGCAGACTGTTTTCCTTTAGGATGGATTGATTGGATCTCCTTGTAGTCCAAGAGACTCTCAAGAGTCTTCTCCAATACCACGATTCAAAAGCATCAATTCTATGGTACTCAGCTTTCTTTATAGTCCAACTCTTACATCCAAACATAGCTACTGGAAAAACCATAGCTTTGACTAGATGGAAGTTTGTTGGCAAATTCATGCCTCTGCTTTGGAATATGCTGTCTTGGTTGATCCTAGCTTTTCTTCCAAGGAGTAAGTATCTTTTAATTTCATGGCTGCAGTCACCATCTGCAGCGATTTTGGAGCCCAAAGAAATAAAGTCTGTCACTGTTTCCATTGTTTCCCCATCTATTTGCCATGAAGTGATGGGACCAGATGCAATGATCCTAGTTTTTTGAATGTTGAGCTTTAAGACAACATTTTCACTCTCTTCTTTCACTTTCATCAAGAGGGTTTTTGTTCTTCTTCTCTTTCTGCCATGATTGTGTTGTCATCTGCACATCTGAGTTTATTGATATTTCTCATGGCAATCTTGATTCCAGCTTGTGCTTCATCCAGTGTTGCATTTTGCTTGATGTAATCTGCATATACATTAAATAAGTAAGGTGACAATATACAGTCTTGACGTACTCCTTTCCTGATTTGGAACCAGTCTGTTGTTCCATGTCCAGTTCTAACTGTTGTTTTGTGACCTGCATACACTTTTCTCAAGAGGCAGATCAGGTGGACAGGTATTCCCATAGCTTTAAGAATTTTCCACAGCTTGTTGTGATCCACACAGTCAAAGGATTTGGCATAGTCAATAAAGCAGAAGTAGATTTTTTTTTTCTGGAACTCTCTTGCTTTTTCAATGATCCAACGGATGTTGGCAATTTAATCTCTAGTTCCACTGCCATTTATAAATCCAGCTTGAACATCTGGAAGTTCACGGTTCACGTACTATTGACGCCTGGCTTGGAGACTTTTGAGCATTACTTTGCTAGCATGTGAGATGAGTGCCATTGTGCAGTAGTTTGAGCATTATTGGTTTGTGTTTCTTTGGGATTGGAATGAAAACGGATATTTTCCAGTCCTGCAGACACTACTGAGTTTTCCAAATTTTCTAGCATATTGAGTGCAGCACTTTCATAGTACCATCTTTTTAGTATTTGAAATAGCTCAACTGGGATTCCATCACCTTCACTAGCTTTGTTCGTAGTGATGCTTCCTAAGGCCTACTTGACTTTGCATTCTAGGATGTCTGGCTCTAGGTGAGTGACCACACCATCGTGATTCTCTGGGTCATGAATATCTTTTTTTGTATAGTTCTTCTGTGTATTCTTGCCACCTCTTCTTAATATCTTCTGCTTCTGTTAGGTCTATACCATTTCTGTCCTTTATTGTGTCCATCTTTGCATGAAATGAAGGTGAAGGTGAAGTCACTCAGTCGTGTCCGACTCTTTGCGACCCCGTGGACTGTAACCTACTAGGCTATTCCATCCATGGGATTCTCCAGGCAAGAATACTGGAGTGGATTGCCATTTCCTTCTCCAGGGGATCTTCCCGACCCAGGGATCGAACCCAGGTCTCCCGCATTGGAGGCAGACACTTTAACCTCTGAGCCACCAGGAAATATTCCCTTGGTATCTCTAATTTTCTTGAAGAGATTTCTAGTATTTTCCATTTTTTGTTTTCCTCTATTTCTTTGCACTGATCACTGAGGAAGGCTTTCTTATTTATCCTTTTAATTTTTTGGAACTCTGCATTCAAATGGGTATATCTTTCCTTTTCTCCTTTGCCTTTAGCTTCCCTTCTGTTCACATCTATTTGTTAGGCCTCTTCAGACAACCATTTTGCCTTTTTGCATTTCTTTTTCTTGGGAATGGTCTTGATCCCTGCCTCCTGTACAATGTCATGAACCTCCTTCCATAGTTCTTCAGGCACTCTGTCTATCAGATCTAGTGCCTTGAGTCTGTTTCTCATTTTGACTGTATAATTGTAAGGGATATGATTTGAGTTATACCTGAATGGTCTAGTGGTTTCCCCTACTTTCTTCAACTTAAGTATAATTTTGCAATAAGGAGTTCATGTTCTGGGCCACAGCTAGCTCCTGATCTAGTTTTGGGGGGCTGTATATATATTCTCCACCTTTGGCTGCAAAGAATATAATCAATCTGATTTTGGCATTGACATCAGGTGATGTCCTTGTGTAGAGTCTTCTGCTGTGTTGTTGGAAGAGGATGTTTGCTATCACCAGTGTGTTGTCTTGGCAAAACTCTGTTAGCCTTTGCCTTGCTTCATTCTGTACTCTAAGGTCAAATTTGCCTGTTACTCCAGGTGTTTCTTGACTTCCCACTTTTGTATTCCCGTCCCCTAGAATGAAAAGGGCATCTTTTTTGAGAGTTAGTTCTAGAAGATCTCATAGGTCTTCATGGAACCATTAAACTTCAGCTTCTTCAGCATTACTGGTCGGGGCATAGACTTTGATATTGAATGGTTTGCCTTGGAAATGAACGGAGATCATTCTGTCATTTTTGAGATTGCATCCAAGTACCGCATTTCAGACTCTTTTGTTGACTGTGATGGCTACTTCATTTCTTCTAAGGGAAACATGGGAATCAAAACTTAAATAAATACCACTTCAACATAGTTAGAGGGCTATCATTCAAAACACGTGAAATAACTTGTGTGGATGAGGACGTGGAAAAATTGAAACTCTCATACATTGCTAATGGAAACATAAAATGGAACAGCCACTATGCAGAACAATTTGGCATTTCCTCATAAAGTTTAATGTAGAACTAACCTTTGACTCAGCAATTCCACTCCTACATATACACCCCAGAAAACTGGGAATGGAAAATTCTACAGATACTTGTATGCCAATGTTCATAGTAGCTTTATTCACAATAACAAAAGCATAGAAACAACCTAAGTGTTCATCAGCAAGCAAATGGGTAATTAAAACATGGCTTATACATATAATTGAATGTTATCTAACCATGAAACAAAAAATAGAGTTCATATATATGCTATGGTATGGATGAACCTTGAAAACATTCAGTTCAGTTCAGTTCCTCATTCATGTCGACTCTTTGCAACCCCATGGACTGTAGCACTCCAGGCTTCCCTGTCCATCAGCAACACCTGGAGCTTGCTCAAACTCATGTTCATAGTGATGCCATCCAGCCATCTCATCTTCTGTCTTCCTCTTCTCTTCCTGCCTTCAATCTTTCCTAGCATCAGGATCTTTTCTAATGAGTCAGTTTTCTTTGCATCAGGTGGCCAAAGTATTGAAGCTTCACTTCAGTCCTTTCAATGAATATTCAGAACTGATTTCCTTTAAGATGGATTGATCTCCTTACAGTTTTGCTTTAAGAAATAAGCCAGCCATGAAAGGACAAATATTGTATGAGTTTCCTTATGTGAAATATCTAGGATAGGCAATTGCATAGAGACTGGAAGCAGATTAGAGTTTATGAGAGCTTGGTGGAAAGGAATTTGTAGTTATTCATTAATATGTAAGGAGTTTCTGTTAGAGGTGTTGAAAACTTTTAGAAAAAGATCATGGTGATGGTTGCAAAGCCTTGTGAACATATTTCATGCCACTGATTCATACACCAGAAAATGGTTTAAATGACAAATTTAATGTGTTTTATATATATATATATATATAAATATATATATATATATATATATATATTTGGTACTATATATATATATATATAGAGTACCACAATAAAATGAAACCAAGTGTAAGGAAAAAGAAAGCAATGGGAAAACATTACTAGTTATCTCAGGAAAGGAATAAGCCTCCCTCAATTATTAATAACAATATATTTTAAATTGGCAGATTTTTAAAGAATAAAATGCGTTACTCTATAAAACCTATGGTTATGCTATTAAACTTGGCTCCAAATATATGGTGTGTACCTGGTGTATACTTAGAGAGTTTGTTACAAATAGAAATTCCTGAACCTTACCTACAGATATTTAGATTTAGTAAATGTGAACTGAAGCTATAAACTTTGTAATTTAACAAATACTGCATGTAATTTTGATAGTGATCCACAGACAATTCTTTGAGAAACAATGCTTAAATAATGGTTAATTCCTCAGATCAGACCACAGAAGCTTATTTATCTACAAATGAACATAGCTATAGTAATATTTCGGTAATATTTAACTGTTTGCTGTGTTGTGCTTACTTGCTCAGTCCTGTCCAACTATTTTTGACCCCATGGACAGTAGCCCATCAGGTTCCTCCATCCATGGGGAGTCTCCAGGCAAGACTACTGGAGTGGGTTTTCATGCTCTCCTCCAGGGGAATCTTCACAACCCAGGGATTGAACCCAGGTCTCCTGCATTGCAGTAAATTCTTTACCTTCTGAGCCACCAGGGAAGCCCAAGAATACTGAATCCTATCTTTTCTCCAGGGAATCTTCCCAAACCAGAAATTGAACTGGGGTCTCTTGCATTGCAGGCAGATTCTTTACTAGCTGAGCTACCAGGGAAACCCTCAAGATGATGTCCTGATATCCTTTCTGTATTGTTGAATAGGCAATAATAACTTACTGAGGTGAGGTGAAGTCTCTCAGTCGTGTCCTACTCTTTGCAACCCCGTGGACTATAATCTACTAGGCTTCTCAGTCCATGGGATTCTCCAGGCAAGAATACTGGAGTGGATTGCCATTTCCTTCTCCAGAGGATCTTTCCGACCCAGGGATGAACCTGGGTCTCCCGCATTGGAGGCAGACGCTTTAACCTCTGAGCCACCAGGGAAGCCTAGTGCTATACATTTTCACATATAAGAAAAAATTATTCAAGTCAATCAGCATTCAAGCTCACGTTAGTATTGAAAAGACAAGATATTTCATCCAGGTTAGAAAGCTAGAGAACTTTCAGCATCAACTTGCATTATTATAGATCATTTGTAAAGCATTTTAAGACAGGGACTTTTTGCAATAAGGATCTCTAGAAAACTAAAAAGAAAAAAAACTTGAAGTTCAAGATTATGTATCTGACTGAATATATATTAAATAATAATTTCTTATACTTCAGTCAACTTTTATTTATACATGCTTGGCTCCCTATTTGGATTGCATACACTATGAGGACAAAAACCATGTATAAATTTTTTTGTATTTCATATCATACATAATAATGTTATTGGCCAGACTTATCAACAGGTATGTCAACAAGCTAATAGATTTAGTGCAGTATGTCTCACAATAGCCAACTAAGTCTCTTTGGATAATATCAGTAGAGTATTAATATGATTAGGATTGCCAGCTGTATTGTCTTATCTGAGGGCACAGAGCAGACAAAAGCAACCATTACAGAACCAGTTCCTGGAATATCAGGGAGAAAAAGATACACAAAAGAAAATAAATGACTAAAAGAAAAATTGATCCTCGGGTAGCACATATGGCTTTTATTTTTAATTTTTCTCTGTTTTACAAATCACTACGTATCATTTGACTTTTTTGCCCTATTAAACAACCTCAAAAGTATGTAAAGCAGAAGACAAAGTAACAGTCTGATTCCCTGTCTTCTGTTTCACAGTTAACTTGGTGAGCATTTAATACATCTTAATAAATGTTATATGTAGAATGGATTGGTGCCAAGCTCCAGCATCTCTGTATTTGAAATGTATCATTTTTCCTAAATGAGATTATCTTTTTGCTCAATCAAATTCAGATGTTGTCCCTCATAAGTCTACTTTATCCTTGAACTAACGGAAAACACCGAGGGCGAGAGTAAGCAGCAGTCACTTCTTTCAGAATTTTATTGTACTATTCATGAAATTCTTCCCTGGTGGCTCAGAGGTTAAAGCGTCTGCCTCCAATGCGGGAGACCCGGGTTCTATCCCTGGGTTGGGAAGATCCCCTGGAGAAGGAAATGGCAACCCACTCCAGTATTCTTGCTTGGAGAATCTCATGGACTGAGGAGCCTGGTGGGCTGCAGTCCATGGGGTCACAAAGAGTCGGACACGACTGAGTGACTTTACTTACTTACTTACTTACTTATCTTACAGTTACTGATAACAACATACAATATTGTTGTAAACTAAATGAAATCATGTATGTGAAAATCACTTTGTAAAAGGTCAAATCATAAAGTCAAGCCACTATTACTATTATTATCATTTTTCATAAGAGTTTCTGCTTCATAATTATGAGGATTTACTAAATGGAATAAAAACATTACTTCAATAATCAAGACCCCTTGAGATTAACAATGATAACAATGATGATAGCTAGCATTTGACACAATCCAACGTGATCTGGACTTCTCAGGTGTCGCTAGTGGTAAAGAACCCACCTGCCAATGCAGAAGGCGTAAGAGATGAGGATTCAGTGTCTGGATTGGGAAGATCCCCTGGAGTAAGGCATGGCAACCCACTCCCAGTATTCTTCCCTGGGAAATCCCATGGACAGAGCAGCCTGACAGGCTAAAGTCCATAGGGTCGCAAAGAGTCGGACATGACAGACGCCATTTAGCATGCACGTGCAACATCATCTGACCCCTGCCTACCTCTCTGATCTAATCCCATTTCCTCCTTCTCTTTCCCTTCTCACTCACTATTTCCCATGCACATCAATGTCTTTGTTCTTCCCAGAGAACACTAAGATTATTTTTGCCTTCTTAGGAGCATTAGGCCAACTGCTATCTCTATATGAAATGTTCTTCCTCTTCATGTGTACATGGCTGTCTACTTTGACATTTTCTAGGTCTCTGATTCAGAGAAGGCAATGGCACCCCATTCCATACTCTTGCCTGGAAAATCCCACGGACGGAGGAGCCTGGTAGGCTGCAGTCCATGGGGTCGCTAAGAGTCGGGCACGACTGAACAACTTCACTTTCCCTTTTCACTTTCATGCATTGGAGAAGGAAATGGCAACCCACTCCAGTATTCTTGCCTGGAGAATCCCAGAGACAGAGGAGCCTAGTGGGCTGCCCTCTATGGGGCCGCACAGAGTCGGACATGACTGAAGCAATGTAGCAGCAGGTGTCTGATTAACTGCTATATCCTCAGGGAAGAAGCCTTTTGAAAAAACTCTAAGTAAAAATGGAATGCTTCCTGCCTCCTCTCCCTAGTCCCTTATTCTGCTTTAGTTTCCACATGGTACTTATATTTGATATTATTTGTTTGTTTATATATTGTTTACTCTCTCAATCAGAATAAGACATCCATGAAAGCGAAGATTATTTTCTGCCTTGGCTCTCCATTGTTTTGCACAACAGAACAGTGACAGGCTTATGGGAAATGTTCCATAAACATGTGTTGAGTGAATGAATTACATTTATTTAAGAAGCCTTTTGAAAAAACTCTAAGTAAAAATGGAATGCTTCCTGCCTCCTCTCCCTAGTCCCTTATTCTGCTTTAGTTTCCACATGGTACTTATATTTGATATTATTTGTTTGTTTATATATTGTTTACTCTCTCAATCAGAATAAGACATCCATGAAAGCGAAGATTATTTTCTGCCTTGGCTCTCCATTGTTTTGCACAACAGAACAGTGACAGGCTTATGGGAAATGTTCCATAAACATGTGTTGAGTGAATGAATTACATTTATTGAGCTTTATGTGCCAGGACTTGTTCTACATACCTCATTGTATTTAGTATTCATAAAAATCCTTTAAAGTAGATACCATTACTTCTATTTTACAGAAGATAAAATTTAGGTTTAGGAAGGTTAAATAAGTTGTCCAAGGTCACACAGTGAATAAATAGGAAATGTAGAATTTGAACCCGAATAGTATGACTCTAGTGGCCTTCTGCTGCTGCTGCTTTCCTTAGCCCTTCCCTTCCCCTGTCCTTCTCCTCTTCCTTCTTCTACTTTTGGTATGTTATATCCCTATATTTATTTATCTTATAACTGGAAGTTTATATATTTTGATAGCCTTCATCAAATTCCCCCTCCCTCTACCCCCTACCTCCAGTAACCACAAATCTGATCCCTTTCTATGAGATTTTTTAAAGTGTAATTTATTACAGCACCATGTTTGTTCCTGTTACACAATAGAGTGATTCAATATTTCTGTACAATTCAAAATGATCACCATGATGCCTAGTTATAATGTATCATCATACAAATATATTACATAGTTATTGACTCTACTCCCCACACTGCATATTTTATACTTGTGACTCATTTATTTTGCAAATGGAAGTTTATACCTCCCTCACTTATTTCTTTCTTCTCTCCAAACCCTCCCCTCTAGCAACCACTTGTTTGTTATCTGTATTATAGCTGTTTCTATTTTGTTATGTTTGTTTTTTTGTTTTGTTATTTAGATTCCACATGGAAGTGAAATCATACAGTATTTGTCTTTCTCTGTCTGACTTATTTCATTTTATCATAACATCCTCTAGTTCCATTCATGTTATTACAAATGCAAGATTTCATTGTTTTTATGTCTGAGTAATATTCCATTGGGATTCCCTGGTGGCTCAGATGGTAAAGACTTTGCCTGCAATGCAGGAGACATGAGTTTGATCCCTGGATCAGGAAGATTCTCTAGAGAAGGGAATGGCTACTCATTCCAATATTCTAGCCTAGAGAATTTCATGGACAGAGGAGCCTGGAGAGCTATAGTCCATGCAGTTGCAAAGAGTTGAACACAATTGAACAACTGGCACTCTCACTTTCACTTTCAATATTCCATCACACACAGACATACACACACACATACCACCTCTTCCTTATCCATCCCTTCATCTCTGGATGCTTCCATTTCTTGGCTATTGTACATAATACTGCAGTGGACATAAGGGTACATATATCTTTTCTAATAAGTGTTTTTGTTTTCTTCAGATAAATGCCCAGAATGGAATTTCTGAAGCATGTGGTAGTTCTATTTTTAATGTTCTGAGGAATCTGCATACTGTTTTCTGTAGTGGCCATACCACCAACAATGCATGGGGCCTTCCTTTTTTCTACATCCTTTCCAACACTTGCTATTTGTTGTCTTTTTGATAACAGTCTTTCTGCATTGTGTGATGTGATATCTCATTGTGGTTGTGATCTGCATTTTCATGATGATTAGTGATAATGAGTATCTGTATATTTTCTTCAGAAAATGTCTATTTAAGTCCTCTGCCCATTTTTTAAATTGATTTTTATTTTTTAGTTTTTTTTAAATTA
>SJXQ01004076.1:26484-45490 GCA_006408695.1 Aepyceros melampus | reverse complement strand
GCTCCAGCTTCATCCACCTCATTAGAACTGATTCAAATGTATTCTTTTTAATGGCTGAGTAATACTCCATTGTGTATATGTACCAACGCTTTCTTATCCATTCATCTGCTGGTGGACATCTAGGTTGCTTCTATGTCCTGGTTATTATAAATAGTGCTGCGATGAACATTGGGGTATACATGTCTCTTTCAATTCTGGTTTCCTTGGTGTGTATGCCCAGCAGCAGGATTGCTGGGTCATAAGGCAGTTCTATTTGCAATTTTTTAAGGAATCTCCACACTGTTCTCCATAGTGGCTGTACTAATTTGCATTCCCACCAACAGTGTAAGAGGGTTCCCTTTTCTCCACACCCTCTCCAGCATTTATTGCTTGTTGACTTTTGGATCGCTGCCATTCTGACTGTGGTGAAATGGTACTNTCATAAGGCAGTTCTATTTGCAATTTTTTAAGGAATCTCCACACTGTTCTCCATAGTGGCTGTACTAATTTGCATTCCGACCAACAGTGGAAGAGGATTCCCTTTTCTCCACAGCCTCTCCAGCATTTATTGCTTGTTGACTTTTGGATCGCAGCCATTCTGACTGGTGTGAAATGGTACCTCATTGTGGTTTTGATTTGCATTTCTCTGATAATGAGTGATGTGGAGCATCTTTTCATGTGTTTGTTAGCCATCCGTATGTCTTCTTTGGAGAAATGTCTGTTTAGTTCTTTGGCCCATTTTTTGATTGGGTCATTTATTTTTCTGGAATTGAGCTGCATAAGCTGCTTGTATATTTTTGAAATTAGTTGTTTGTCAGTTGCTTCATTTGTTATTATTTTCTCCCATTCAGAAGGCTGTCTTTTCAATTTAATTTGAAATGTTTGGGTTTTATATGATGAATAGTGTAAGTTCTTTGTATATTTTGGATATTAATCCCTTACTGATATATCATTTGCAAATATCTCCTTCCATTCAGTAGGTGGCCTTTTCATTTTGTAGATAGGTTTCTTCACTGTACAAAAGGACGTGTTTGTTCTAGTCCCATTTATTTTTGCTTTTGTTTCCCTTGCCTGAGGGGACATAGCCAAAAAAAAACTTTACCAAGACCAATATCAAAGAACTTATTGCCTATGTAAAACTTCTTGTAGAAGTTTTATGATTTCAAGTCTTATGCTTAAGCTTCCAATCTATTTTTAGTTCATTTTTGTGCATAGTATGAAAGAGTAGTCTAGTTTAAACTGTACTTGTCCAGTTTTCCCAACACCATTTACTGGAGAGGCCGCCTTCCCCCATTGTATATTTTTGCCTCCTTTGTTGTAGATTATTTGCCCATGTTAGTGTAGGGTTGTTTGGGGGCTCTCTATTATGTTCCATTGATCTATGTGTCTGTTTTTGTCCAGTATCATATTGTTTTGATTACTATAGCTTTGTAGTGTAGTGTGAAGTCAAGGACTGTGATACCTCCAGCTTTATTGTTCTTTATCAAGATATTTTTGGCTACTCAGAGTCTCTTGTGTTTTCATACACATTTTAAAAGTATTTCCTTTAGTTCTGTAAAAAATGTCAATCAGTAGACTGCCTTGAGTTGTGTGATTATTTTAACAGTATTAATTCTTCCAATCTATAAATGTGCTTTAACTTTCTGTTTATGTCATTTTCCATTTCTTTCATGAATGTCTTATAGTTTTCTTAGTACAGATCTTATACTTCCTTAGTTAGATTTATTCCTAGATATTTTATTCTTTTTGATGTGATGATAAATCAGATTGCTTTCTAGTGGCGTTAGTCTTAATATTCTAGTGCTTCCAGAGTTTATTTTGAGCACTTATGTACCAAGCCTTGTGTTAGATGTTTTATATACATAAATGTATTTAGTCCTCATTCCTGTTTTTACAAAGAAAGGGCTTTAAGTTTAGAGCAGTTGAGTACTATGTCTCAATCACACAAATTGTAGCAGATTATCTTTTATGAAGTAGCTAAATAAGAGATGATGAAATTGACTTATTTAAAAAATTTTTCTCTAATATTTATGTGTTTTGAAAAAGAAATGAGAGTAATAAGATATTTAAATTATATCGCCTTGCGATATCTCTTTTCTAAAACCATATTTTTAATGTCTTTTGGTTACTGCTAAAAATATTACAAGCATTCCTTTTTCTCCACATTCTCATCAACACTTGGTGTTTTGCTTTTTGGATAATAGCCACTGTAACAGGTGTGAAGTGATATTTTATTGTAGCTTTAACTTTCATTACCCTGATAATTATTGGGATTCCCTGGTGGTCAGTTGGTAAAGAATCTGTCTGCAGTGCAGGAGACCCAGGTTCAACCCCTAGTTTGGAAAGATTCGCTGGAGAAGGAAATGGCAACCCACTCCAGTATTTTGCCCTTATGCATTTTGAACATTAATCTTTTATCGATAAGTGGTTTGCAAGAATCTCCCATTCCATAGGATGCCTTCTTAGTATACTGTTGGTAGGAATATAAATTCGTACAGCTGCTGTGAAAAACAGTATTGACTGTTCTTACAAAATTAAAACTAGAATTACTATATGATCTAGCAATTCCACTTCTGGCTATATACAAAGGAATTAAAATCAGGATCTCGAAGAGGTATCTGTGCATCCATGTTCACTGAACCATTATTCACAATATCCAAGACATAAAAGAAACCAAAATGTCCATCAGTGGATGAATGGGTAAATAAAGCTACCATGCAATGAGATAATATTCAACCATAAAAAAGAAAGAAATCTTATTATTTGTGACAACATAGATAAACTTTGAAGACATAATGTTAAGTGAAATAAGTCAGGCACAGAAGGACAACTACTATATGGTCTCACTTATATAAGGACTCTAAAATAACCAAATTAACAGAAGCAGAGTCGAATTCTGGTTATTAGGGGCTGAGCGTAGGAGGAAATGGGGAAGTATTGGTTAAAAAGTATAAAGTTTCAGTAGTACAAAGCCTAGATATCTACTCTACTGCATATGATCTATAGTTAATTAAACTGTACTGTATGCTTAAATTTTACTAAAACAGTAGATCTTATGTTAAGGGCTATTATCACAAAAAACACAGAAGGCAGGACAAAACTTTTGGAGGTGACATGTTTATGCCATTGATTGTGGTGATAGTTTTGTGGGTATGTTCTTAACTCTAAACTCATCAAGTTGTATACATTAAATACAGTTTTAAAAAATATCAATCATATTTCAACAATGTATTTTTTGAAAAAGTAGGACTAATGAAGTTTGAACTGCAGTTTAACAAATATATACTCCTATTTTTAAGGATTGCAATAGTGATCCCATTGCTCATGTCAAACATAATTAATTGTAGTACTGAAACTGTAACTCAGATCTTTGTACTATTTAATTTCTAATTCCATTGTACTTTGTCCTCATTAATACCTTGCTTTAATCAGCTGAGCTAATGGAAACAAAAACTTACATGTGTCTCAGTCTGATTTAACATTTCCTCTTTTTAGTTCAAAAAAATTTCAATAATCTCTCCTGCTATATATAGTTTACATATTATTTTTATTCACAACTACTTCACCCAGAAAGTTATATGATCATATATCTATTTAAGAACAAGATTTTTGAGGGCGGAAACCATGGTTAGTCTTTATCATCTTTCTTTAAGAATTCAAAAAGAGCCATGAGCTGTCTGGACTTGAGTAAACACTGGGTCACTTATGTTAGTTCCTTTAATCTAAGCTTGGAGCCCTACAGAAGAAAGATTCCACAGAATCACAGGGTATTCAGAGAAAACAAAAACTACATGAAGGCTTGGATATATATTAACACAAAAAAATTCCACAGTATTTAAATTTATCTTTATTGTCTTGGCTTGTAAAGTGTTCCCTTTACCAAGGGATCTCTCCCAACAGTCATTCATGATAAACAACAAGTATCATGGGCATTTCCACTCTGGCATTTGCCAAAAAAAAAGTGAATAATCCAGTGTTTGTTTAGCTACACAGACAGACATGTTTTTCCATTAGCAGAGAGAACCTTGGCTGAATTAGTGAGTACCAACTGACTCCACTGGAGAAGGTAATGGCACCCCACTCCAGTGTTCTTGCCTGGAGAATTCCAGGGACGGGAGAGCCTGCTGGGCTGCCGTCTATGGGGTCGCACAGAGTCAAACACAACTGAGGTAACTTAGCAGCAGTAGCAGCAACTTTGACTCCATTCCACTAAACACAAGTGGGAATCTTCTCCATTGTCTGGTCACCAAACAAATATCTGTATATAAGCAAGTACATTTTTATATTCAGAAGGAAAGGGTAGTATGTGGGATACTTGCCATTTTTCAGTAATTATGAAATAAACAATCTCTGCTGCTGCTGCTGCTAAGTCGCTTCAGTTGTGTCTGACTCTGTGCGACCCCATAGACAGCAGCCCACCAGGCTTCCTGCGCCCCTGGGATTCTCCAGGCAAGAACACTGGATGGGTTGCCACTTCCTTCTTCAAGGCATAAAAGTGAAAAGTGAAGTTGCTCAATTGTGTCCAACTCTTCACGACCCCATGGGTTGCAGCCTACAAAGCTCTCCATCCATGGGATTTTCCGGGCAAGAGTACTGGAGTAGGTTGCCATTGCCTTCTCTGAAACAATCTCTGCAGGGCTCTGTAAATTAAAACCTTTGTTTTAATGGCATGGTTAACCTACACTTACTTCAAAGCTAAACTCTGATGTTTTTTGAACCAATGATCTGATATTCCCAAGTAAGAAAATTAGCCCCAACCTTTACAACACTGGTATTTCTTCCTGGTTGGGGAAAATATTAACAGTGTGAACTTAAACTTTTCTCAGATAAAAATTTAGGTTTTAAAAAAATCTGTATCTGGACAGATGGTGAGAAAGGAAATACTTTCCCACTGTTTTTGCTACTATTTTCTTACAATTTCACCTATTCTATGTGGTCAACATCAAATGAATGGATATTGTGGACAAATATACTGTTTGATGGCAAGGAGCTGATAATCAATTTAGCAGAAGGACACATGCTCAAAAACACATAGACTCAATATCACTTATTAAGTAAGTTTACTAAGGGTTAAGTAATCAACATACACTCAATATCCACTGAGCTAATACATTTTATGAGTAAAAAAGAATAATTTAGAATTTATATTCAGTGGAAAAAGTCAGAGAGGGCTTCTTGGAGGAAATAGCTAAAGTTTTTGAGCTGAATTTTAGGGGAATTCAGACAATGAATCAGCTGAGAGAGGGCACTCTGGGTAGAGAAACATTAATTTCTCTATAATAGAGGAGGGTCCATTTGGAGAGAGTGATGAAAAATGATGTTGATGATCAAGAGTTTCAAGTTGATATTGATCCCTAAAGGTCAGGGAGAAGAAGGTAAATTTGCTAATAGAAGCCATAAGAAGCTACTTTAGTTTTATGAGAAAGAGAGTAACATAATTAAGCCAAGCCAGGCTAGAAAGTGGTAGAGCATACTGGTAAATATCTAGGATCTGAAGCTCAGTTTCCTATGTTTCAATTCTGGCTCTTCCACTTCCTAGTAACCTTGTGTAAGTTATTGAACTTCTATGTTTCTCATTTTCCTCAACAGTAAAATAGATCTAATAATTGTGCCAACTTCATAAAGTTGGTATGAACATTTGAAGATTTCATGCAAATAAAATGATTAAGATAGTGCCTCACACAAAGTAACAACTCTTATACGAAACAGAGGGAGGCACTTTATCCTTGGGTTATTTCTCAATCTGCTTCCCTAGAAGCTCAGATGGCAAAGAATCTGCCTGCAATGTGGGAGACCTGGGTTTGATCCCTGGGTCAGGAAGATCCCCTGAAAGAGGACATGGCATCCCACTCCAGTATTCTTGCCTGGAGAATTCCATGGACAGTGGAGCCTGGTGGGCTGCAGTCCATGGGGTCCCAGTCTGACATGACTGAGCAACTAAGCACGCAGCCCATTTCATACCTTTTAATTTAAAATTTGTTCTTTATCCAAACAAACCAGTTTGCTCATCCTTACTCTTCAAACTTTGAATATTTTATCACCATGTGTCTTAACCTCTTCTTTTTAAAGCAATCCACATTCCCACTCTAGGTAAAACCCTTTCCTCACACCCCAAACCTAGCACTCCTTCAGGTTTCTTTCTATGATACAGATGCTCCAGTCAGTTTTCCTTATTTTACTGTGATTCTCTTGGCCATTCAATCCTTTCTCCTTTCCACTGAGATCATCCTTCTAAAGATGCCTGACTTGACCAAGAATAGAAACCAGAATTCACCAGTATCACCCACCCAAATTTATAATGTTTTTCTTCACAATCTGAATGTACTGTTAGGGTGTTTCTCTACTGTCAGTTAGTCAAAGGGACAGATAAAGCTTTCTGGAGAAAATGGATAAATACTAAATACTTAAAGTAGGCATTGAAGTCCAACTTTCTAGGTTTGTATCTTGATTCTTGTTTACTAAGCATCCTTAGACAATGTTCTTAGTATTTCTTAGGTTTCCTTATCACAAAATGGAAAAATGAGTAGTAATTACCTCACAGGATGGTTTAGAAAATTAAATATGGAAATTAATTAAAGGGCTTAGCGTAGTTCTGGAGAAGGCAATGGCAACCCACTCCAGTACTCTCTCCCGCAGAATCCCATGGACGGAGGAGCCTGGTAGGCTACAGCCCACGGGGTCGCTAAGAGTCGGACACGACTGAGCGACTTCACTTTCACTTTTCCTTTCATGCATTGGAGAAGGAAATGGCAACCCACTCCAGCGTTCTTGCCTGGAGAACCCGAGGAACAGGGGAGCCTGGTGGGGTGCCGTCTCTGGGGTCGCACAGAGTCGGACATGACTGAAGTGACTTAGCAGCAGCAGCAGCGTAGTTCTTGGTATGTAAAACTATGTTAATAAGTTGTAACTATATTATAATGACTATTATTTCATTTAGTCATACCCCCCGGCCCCCAAAGAAAGGGAGAAATTGTCTCCGTTTTGTAGAACAGGGAATTGACTTCTAGAAGTATAAAAGAACTTTTCCAAAGTTACAGAGCTAATAAATGGGAGAATGTAGATTTGAACTGAATTTGCTGCTATTCTACTGAATTTTATCCTGTGATTTTTCCATAATCTTTTAGATATTTAGAAACTCAGGTTGTTTTTTTTTTTCAATTCAATTAATAATACTTTTTTTTTTTTTAATTTACTTATGGCTGTAGAATGACCAGCCATGGATTAAATCATCTGGGTCTTGCCTCTGGGTTCATTGTGGATTTGATTGTCTTTAATGTAAAATCTGTAGGTGACTGAGAAAGCCTTATCAGGTACAAATAGTACTGCATCACTGAGGGAGAGTCTCGATTTCTTTTCTAAGAGAAATAGTGAAACTGAGTATCAAGGCTCTATTTACTTGTATTTAATTGTGCCCTACATCTAAGAACATATTGTTCAGTCACTCAGTTTTGTCCGACTCTTTGCGACCCCCATGGACTGCAGTACACCAGGCCTCCCTGTCTTTCACCATCTCCCAGAGTTTGCTCTAATCATCACCAATGATTCAGTGATGCTATGCAACAATCCTGTCCTCTGTTCTCCCCTTCTCCTCCTCCCTTCAGTCTTTCCCAGCATCAGGATCTCTTCCTGTGAGTCAGCTCTTCATATCAGGTGGCCAAAATATTGAAGCTTCAGCTTTAGCATCAGTTCTTCCAATGAATAGTCAGCGCTGATTTCCTTTAGGATTGACTAATGTCATCTCCTTGCAGTCCAAGGGACTCTCAAGAGTCTCTTCAAGACCACAGTTTGAAAGCATCAATTCTTCGGTGTGCAGCCTTCTTTGTGTTCCACCTCTCACATCCGTATATGACTACTGGAAAAACCATGGCTTTGACTGTATGGGCCTTTGTCGGAAAAGTAAGGTTTCTGCTTTTTAACATGCTGTCTAGGTTGGTCATAGCTTTTCTTCCAAGGAGCAAATGTCTTTTAATTTCATGGTTACAGTCACCATCTGCAGTGATCTTGGAGCCCAAGAAAATAAAGTCTGTCACTGTTTCCATTGTTTCCTCATCTATTTTCCATTAAATGTTGGGACCAGATGCCATGATCTTAATTTTTTAAATGTTGAGTTTTAAAAAGCCAGCTTTTCACTCTCCTCTTTCATCTTCATTAAGAGGCTTTTTAGTTCCTCTTCACTTTCTGCCATAAGAGTGATGTCATCTGCATATCTGAGGTTATTGGTATTTCTCTCATCAATCTTGATTCCAGCTTGTGTATCATCCAGCATGGCATTTTGCACGATGTACTCTGCATATGAGTTAAATAAGCAGGGTGACAATATATAACCTTGATGTACTCCTTGTCCAATTTGAAATTTGTTCCATGTCAGGTTCTAACTGTTGCTTCTTGACCTGCATACAGGTTTTGCAGGGAGCTGTTAAGATGATCTGGTATTCCAAAACTTTTAAGAATTTTCCACAGTTTGTTGTGATCCACACAGTCTCAAAGGCTTTAGCCTAGTCAATGAAGCAGAAATAGATGTTTTCCTTGGATTCTCTTGCTTTTTCTTTGACCAACCGATGTTTGCAATTTGACCTGATAGACCAAGTACCTGAAGAACTATGGATGGAGGTTCATAACATTGTACAGAAGGTGGTGATCAAAACCAAGAAAAAAAAATGCAAAATGGCTGTCTGAGGTGGCCTTACAAATAGCTGAGAAAAGAACAGAAAGAAAAGGCAAAGGAGAAAAGGAAAAATGTATCCATAAATGCAGAATTCCAAAGAATAACAAGGAGAGATGAGAAAGCCTTCCAAAGTGAACAATGCAAAGAAATAGAGGAAAACAATAGAATGGGGAAGAGTAGAGATCTCTTCAAGAAAATTAGAGATACCAAGGGAGTATTTTCATGCAAAGATGGGCACATTAAAGGACAGAAATGATATGGACCTAACAGAAGCAGAAGATATTAAGAAGAAATGACAAGGATACATAGAAGGACTATACAAAAAATCTTAATGATCTGAGTAATCACGATGGTGTGATCACTCACCTAGAGCCAGACATCCTGAAATGGAAAGTCAAGTGGGCCTTAGGAAGCATCACTACAAGCAAAGCTGGTGGAGGTGATGGAATTCCAGTTGAGCTATTTCAAATCCTAAAAGATGATTCTGTGAAAGTGCTGCACTCAATAGGCCAGCAAATTTGGAAAACTCAGCAGTGGACACAGGGCAGGAAAAGGTCACTTTTCATTCCAATCCCAAAGAAGGGCGATGTCAAATAATGTTCAAACTACCACACAATTGCACTCATTTAACATGGCAGCAAGGTAATGCTCAAATTCCTTCAAGCTAAGCTTCAATAGTACATGAGCCAAGAACTTCCAGATGTACAAGCTGGCTTTAGAAAAGGCAGAAGAACTTATAGTAAAGCAATTAATATAACCTCTAGAACTAAGCTTAAAATTCAACATTCAGTGAATAGTCTGCAGGAAATTCACAGCACTGTTAAATCAATTACCAGAAACTAGTGAGTCCCCAAACCATGTGCAGCAGAACACTGATGTAACAAGAAGCTCCTTGAGAAAAAGCATCCGTGGTTAAGTATAGTTGTGAAACTCTGCATGTTATAATCCCCTTCTAGGAAATCCCAAAACTATTAGTTAAGATTCTTTGGGTTGCAAGTAACAGAATTCAACTTGCGCTAGCATAAGCCTTAAAGGGAATTTGTTACAAGGATATTGTGGTAATTCACAAAAATAAAAAAAAACTGTTGACTGATGGACTCTCAGTAAGAGTAACTACTGCAGTTCTCAGCAGCAAGAATTCACAGAACTTTCCAAACGTACATCCTGACATCAGTACTGGACAGGATAGGAAATCTTGTTAAGAACTACAGTGCTTGATATATACTGCATTGCCAGTCTTCAATAATTCTTAGCTATAGTTATTAAAATTTTGCTATATTAATTAATTATAATACATTCCAATTTAGAGATCTTGGGTCACAAGAATCAGGGTTCTTGCCTAACTTCCATGTGAGAGTGGAGTCAGATTTGGAAACCACCTCTCATGGCCACTTAAAAGTCACAGACATCAGCGAAGCCCAGTTGACCAATAAGCCATGTCCAGGGTATCAGAACATATGTGACTGCATAGGACCTATTTCTGAGTATTAGGAGCAGTTCACAGGGAAGGGGAAATTTGTGAACTGGATAACCACCACACTAATTGTCTGCTTTTAAAATGATTCAAAGAAATGTCTTTTAAAAGAAATCTGCTTAATTTCATTGAATTGAATTTTGCCTAAACTCATTTGACCACAAAATCACATTTTTCCCCCAATGTTTATTGATGTCATTTGGAACAGGAAATCTGCACCACACACATTAGAAAATGTTGAGCTAGAAATTTATTAAGTTAAAGCTGTTATGCTCCCCCTCATCCTCACTAGATTTGCATCTTCCCTGAATTTCAATTGCTAATCTCCTAGTTTCTGTTTTGATATGGCATAGGAGATGAAAATGCTTCACAGTACCAAGAAGCTATTTTTGTCTCAGCTTACATCATGACGTGCCCTGTAACAAAAAACACAATAAGATTCTATATTCTTGAATAGGGTAGCAAACATTATGCATATACACTTTGTATATGTACACAATGTGCTTAAGCCTATAAATTACTGAGAAGACTATTAGCAAAGATAATTCTTTAAGTTTGTTTAACCCAGCATTTCCCCAATGTGCTTCTTGACAGGAACTCCTATGAATGAAACCTACTTTAGCTGCATGTAGGAGCAGAGTGGAAGCCTGGTAATTACAAACTCAGCTTTTCCTACTTTTTTCTTTTGTGTTGCTTCATGAATATCTTTCTGGTCTAGGAAAAACAATCATTTTGTATATAGTCCTACAGAATTTCTGGTCTGAAACTGACCCTAGTCAGCTGTTACTTAGGGCATCTTAGCTATTACTTACTGCATCTTTTTCTAACTTGTTTCGCCTTTTCTTCTATTATAAGGAGGCCAAAGGTTATACTACATTCTTTTGAACCAGTTAAATATTTTGTCACAAGCACCTGATATGAAAGGCATGTTCAGATTGAAAATCTGGTTTCTTGCAGCTGTACAACAAAACCTTCTGTTTTATTTTACAGCATTTGGAAATGTTTTCCTTTAGCATTTGTTGGAGAATTGGTTTGGTGGTGCTGAATTCTCTCAGCTTTTGCTTGTCTGTAAACCTTTTGATTTCTCCTTCATATTTGAATGAGATCCTTGCTGGGTACAGTAACCTGGGCTGTAGGTTATTTTCTTTCATTACTTAAGTATGTCTTGCAATTCCCTCCTGGCCTGAAGAGTTTCTATTGAAATATCAGATGTTATCCTTATGGGAATTCCCTTGAGTGTTATTTATTGTTTTTTCCTTGCTGCTTTTAATATTTGTTCTTTGTGTTTGATCTTTGTTAATTTGATTAATATGTGTTTTGGGGTGTTTCACCTTGGGTTTATCCTGTTTGGGACTCTCTGGATTACTTGGACTTGGGTGATTATTTCCTTCCCCATTTTAGGGGAGTTTTTGACTATTATCTCCTCAAGTATTTTCTCATGGTCTTTCTTTTTGTTTTCTTCTTCTGGGACTCCTATTTTCGAATTTAACACTGGGGCATTTAACACTGTCTTGGAGGTCTCTGAGATTGTCCTCATTTCTTTTAATTTGTTTTTCTTTTTTCCTCTCTGATTCATTTATTTCTACCATTCTATCTTCTAATTCACTAATCTTATCTTCTGCCTCTCTTATTCTACTATTTGTTGCCTCCAGCATGTTTTTGATCTCATTTATTGCACTATTCATTATAAATTGACTCTTTTTTAATTTCTTCTAGGTCCTTGTTAAATCTTTCTTGCATCTTTTCAATCCTTATCTCCAGGCTATTTATCTGTGATTCCATTTTGATTTCAAGATTTTGGATCATTTTCACTATCATTGGACATGGAAGCAACCTAGATGTCCATCAGCAGATGAATGGATAAGAAAGCTGTGGTACATATACACAATGGAGTATTACTCAGCCATTAAAAAGAATACATTTGAATCAGTTCTAATGAGGTGGATAAAATTGGAGCCTATTATACAGAGTGAAGTAAGCCAGAAAGAAAAACACCAATACAGTATACTAATGCATATATATGGAACTTAGAAAGATGGTAATGATAACCTTGTATGTGTGACAGCAAAAGAGACACAGATGTATAGAACAGTCTTTTGGACTCTGTGGGAGAGGGAGATGGTGAGATGATTTGGGAGAATGGCATTGAAACATGTAGAATATCATATATAAATCGAATCTCCAGTCCAGGTTTGATGCATGATACTGGATGCTTGCGACTGGTGCACTTAGACGACCCAGAGGGATGGTATGGGGAGGGAGGTGGGAGGGGGTTTCAGGATGGGGAACACGTGTATACCTGTGGTGGATTCATGTTGATGTATGGCAAAACCAGTATAATATTGTAAAGGAATTAACCTCTAATTAAAATAAATAAATTTATATTTAAAAAAAATAAAAATAAAAATGTTTTTCCTGAAATGCAAAATTGAGCAAGCCGCAAAACTTGGATTAACAATAAATCAAAGAATGACTGGAGCTTATGCATCAGCCTCTCTGCGTTTGCCTTTAGTGGATAATATTGCCTAAAGCCTTTTTGTGTACTTCACACAATAAACAAACATGTGACAACAGATGTGATCACCTACAGAACTGACCTGCCATTACATCTGCATTTGACATGGCTGTCCTTGAGTTTCACACATCCACAGAACCAAGCTACCACACTGCTTAGCATGGGGGTGACTTGGATAAGCTTTGAGGTTGAGCAGTCAGTATTCTCTCTAAAGGGAGAGCTATCTGGGTCACCCTCAAACATTTCTCATTGCAGTTTTCAGAGAAAGAGCAGGGCTGTGACAATCACAAGAAATAAGGAAGATAAAAATATCAAAGCAAAATTGAGACTGAGCTTCCTGATATTGTCCTTGTTCATCAACGCTTAGCTAAAAAGAAAACAAAAAAGTCAAGCTAGGGCCTAATAAGCATTTTACTCCTGTTATTTTAAATAAGGTCAGAAACAAAACACAAAGAACTCAGCTTAAGCTGTCTGCCACCTGTTTGTGTCTGGCTACATGAAGCTGCCACAAATTCCCTGGTGGCTTCTCTTCCTGAGTACCTAATGGGTTAACCAGCCATCTGTGTTTCCTGCCATCACTAATCAAGAGGGCACACACATCTATTGTCCTGGAGCTTCAGGGTTCTTAGAGCATTAGGGTTCTTGCCGATGGCTTATTGCTTAAGGAAAGCTAGGCTGGTTCACAGAAACTTTCTGAAACCTCCCTTCCTCTCCTTCTGTGACCTTGTGACAGCTTTCCAGTTCATTCCACCCTTCAATGGTCCTTACTTCGATTTTCATTTAATCATTAAAATCACCGTCATCAAGCTGTCTTTCTCCTGGACTCCATCTGCTTTTGCTTTCAAATTCCACATGCTCTGGGACAAAGCACCCCTCAGAATTCCATCTATTTTGCAATCTTCACAATTTAGGTTTGGCAGTTGCTGTGTCTTACTAGTAGGGGGAAGCCCCAGCTGTTTGCTCCTGAAGAGGGAAAAACAGCACACACACACACACACACACACACATCACAATTAGGCAACAGAAAGGAAGGAAAAGAGAGAAAAGGAGAAAGTAAGAAAAGAAAGAAATAGATAATGAATAAATTGGGCGAGAAGAAGTCTTTGTCCTAATGAAACCTGTTCATAATTTCAAAAAAGAGAAATGAAACACAACAGTGTGTGCTCCAAATTTGTTTATGTTCAATATTTTTCTTGTTTTAGCTCATAGATGTTAACCCATTACATCTAATTATTAAATATCCAGAGCAATATATCTAAAATGCCATATTTGCCTTATAATGCAATCTTTCCTTTGTGTGATAAATTCCAGCTTTAATCTCTTGAATGCCTTTCTAACATTATTTAATTATAAGAATTAAGCCAGAACTTTGCTATAATCACTGTGGCAATTCAACTCTTATTTCTCTTGTACAAAAAGACAGGCAGTACCCTTATTGTATGTGAAAGTCTTTTATCTAGTGAAAAGAAAACATTGTTTTGATTATAGTAATTCAATCTTTCATCAGTACTATTCAGTTTTGCTACTGTTCTTCATTCCAATATTCATAAACTAATTAAGCAGTCTTAATTATTACCTGTCATATGTCTGGAATACATGTCAAACAGTCACTCAACTAAGTGTCTTAACAGTCACTCACCCTGCTGTTTTCTATTTCTCTAGTACTTATCACTGACACCTAGGTGATTCAGACAAGAAGAGTCTAAATGAAACTGCAAATGACAGTGATTGTGGAAAGCTAATAAATACCAGGTGATAAATTTGAATAATATGGGACAATAACACAGATGAAAAGAACCTTGAGAGCTGTGGAATAATTTGGGTAAAAGAAAAAGTTCAAGCTTTATCTAAAACAATGATTTAATATTGGTAGCAGTTAAAATTATAATTGAATTATTCACTCCTTTTATTTGTCCTGCTTCCCTTTCTAGTCACTCACATGCTTGCTTTCTCCAGATTCCTTTTAAGGAAGCAATCATAAAGATTAAACTATTCCAAAAGGCCTCTTTCTTACCTAAACAGTCTTTCCTCCTGAAATTTTCAACTCAAATTTCCCAAGTTGTTTTCAAGCACATGTTTAGTGTCAATGTTTTTTGTTAGAAGAAATAAACTATTCTGCTTCTGAAAGTTTGCCTGCCTCAGGACAAATCAGTTTTAATAAATGCAGCAAATATAGGTATTTATTAAGTCCACTTCTTAGTCACAAAAGATAGCAACTGGTAAACATGAGCATATATGTGATATCTTCTGGAGACTTTCAGAAAAATTTGGATATGATGGCAACTTATAAGGAGTCTGTCAACAAATCTATGGAAAATGTGTGAGTTCACAAGTAACATAAACTATGCACATTAAAATAATGAAATATGATTCTTGTTAGCAAATTAGCAATTATTTAAGATAATGAAAACACTCAATGCTTTCAAAGGTGTATGGGAACAGACTTTCTGGTATATATTGCTAGTGAAAGCAAATTTGGTAAAACCCTTTGGGAAAGCAATTTGAGAATAAATATTAGGCTGCTTAAAAATGATATTGCTATGACTCAGAAATCATCCCAAGCACAATCTATTTTATCCAAAATAATGATTATCAGAGTGTAGATGTATAACAGTGAAAGACTGGAAGCAAGTGATAGAAGAATTGTTTCATAATCTATGATGCCATCCACCAAAGAAATATTGTTCAGCCATTGTAAGTCACATTTTTGAAGACTTAGAAACACGGGTGCAGTATAGTATTAAACGGAAAAATAATACAAATGAGTGCATTTATACTGTATAATTGCAGTGAGGTTAAAAAAAAATGTATATAGAGAACAGACACGTGGTTGCCAGGGGGAGGAGAGTGAGGGAGGGATGGAGTGGGAGTTTGTGCTTAGCAGATGCAAACTATTATATATAGAATTGATAAACAACAAAGTCCTACTGTTTAGCACAGGGAACTATATTCAGTATTCTGTGATAAACCCTAATGGAAAAAGATGTGAAAAAGAATGTAGGTGGGATGGGGAGGGAGATGGAAGGGAGGTTCTAAAGGCAGGGGATATATAATAGCTATGGCTGATTCATGTCGAGATTTGACAGAAAGCAACAAAATTCTGTAAAGCAATTATCCTTCAATAAAAAATTAATTTAAAAATAATGTATATATAGTATATGCATAACTTTATGCATAAAATATTCCTAAAGCATTTTGCTTTATAGCATAAATTAAGACAACATTGTAAACCAACTATACTTCAATAAAAGATATGCAACCCTAAAAAAAAATTCCTTCCCATTATAAAGATACCAAAATATAATGTTTTCTTTGAAAATGGGAAAGAAGAATGTCTTTAGAGTGGAATGGGAGACTGGAGAGAAATATACCAAAATTACAATGAGATAATAATATAAGTACACTTTTCAATGGTGTATAATCTTACATTTAGCATAATTTATTAAAATTCTTATATAGGAATGACAGTCTTAATTTTGATACCATTTCTAGTGTGTGTGATATAAGTCATGTAAATATGATTGAGTTAATCCACCTTAATTCATTGCTATTTAGACATGATTTTATCATTAGCCCATTATGGACACAGTCTGATATCATTTTACTCAATTTGTGATTCATTCCTTGTGTTCTTTGGCTCAACCTGAAACCAAGTAGTTTTTTTTTTTAAGTTCTTTATTACAGTCCGTTTGTCTATATTATGCATTGATGTTAAATTAGTCTTTTTTTAAATAAATCAAATTAGATTTTAAATGAAAGAAATCATATCTAACACTTGAACTGATGCTGAAATCTGGAAAAAGGAAACTACTTTGAGTCTCCCCTCAAAGAGAAGGTTCATGTTATAGTAAGCCTGGAGTGAATCTGGTGATCCAAGACTCTGTAAGACCTTGAGGGAAGAATTAAACTGGTTTTATTGCTGTTGTAAGAATTAGAAATGCCGTTAGGTTGGCCCAGAGCTTGATCTGGGCTGAAATTATAGGGGAGCCCATCAGAAACAGCCAAGAACCAAATACATCATCAGTTGAATGACTGTGGAGATGATGACTCTCCCCATCCCCGTATGTTCCTCAAAATTTTATCTCTTCCCTCTATAAAGCAAGAATTTTGTTGTTTTGTTTCAACTGATACATAAGTCATAAGGGACTTTTAAAAAGATAGTCGCATTGTTGTTTTTCTTTGAAGAAGAAACTATTGACAAGATTTGCCATCAATATATGGTACCCAGAAAGACAAGGAGGTACTTAACAATACTTTTTACAACTAAACTTGAATCTGAGGCCTTGTGTTTGGCCAATTGGCATGATTTATATTGAGTATGCTTAATTAGCAACTCTATCAACCATTACAAAGAACTCTGCTTCTGGGATGCATATTTGGGATTTGCTCAGAAACAGCAAACTCAGAATTATAGAAAAGCTGATTTGTTAACTGTAGTAGAGTTTTAGTCAGTTTCGGTTATATGTTATTGCTCAAGGTTGTATTTCACTGAGTGACTTAAGTGTTGCTCCTGATCCTCCCTGCTTTTAATTACTTCCTCTTCAGTGCACCATAACACTTTTTTTTTTTTGTTAGTTCAGTTGCCAATTGCTCTAAACAATTAACTGACACATTTGAGTTGAATTGTATCTAATAAACATAGCTAATGTATTAGGATGCTTGTGATCTAGGACCTAACTGGCACTATATATAATGTTTATTATGGCTTAAAGGACATGTTAAGGAAATTGCACACTGTCCAGATCTCACAGTTATACAGGTAATTGAGGGAGAAGCCTGTTTAAAAGACTTTTAAGTTTGGTTCATGAGGGCCTCTTTGATTTCTGTCCTTTAATGATCATTGCAATGATAAGTAAAATTATTTGGTTACAGCTTTCATTTACTTTAATTAATATGTGTGCCTATGCTCAGTCACTCAGTCATGTCTGACTCTTTTGGACCCCATGGCCAGGTTCCTCTGTCCATGAGATTCTCCTGGCAAGAATACTGAAATGGTTTGCCATTTTCTTCTCCAGGGCATCTTCTTGACCCAGGGATCAAACCTGAGTCTCTTGTGCCTCCTGCCTTGGCAGGTGGATTCTTTACCACTACACTACTAGGAAACCCATAATTAACTAATATACGCTTGCCTAAATCAGTCAAATAGATTTATATATCTTATAAATGGTTTATATAGAGGCAGTGTCTAATGAATTTATTGATTAATCCTCTAAGGTCTCTCTTTTTTTTTTTTTTTAATTAATTTTTATTTTTTAGTTTGTTTTGCTTTACAATACTGTATTCGTTTTGTTACACATTGACATCCTCTAAGGTCTCTTTATCCAGAAATTTACTAATTGGCATCATGACTGAGCGACTGAATTGAACTGACATAGCTATAACATATTCTGAAGCTTTTGTACCATTAATTTGAAATATTAGTTTTATTACCTACAGGATCAGTCAGATCTACCTTATATAATTAAAAAGTACCCTTGGCTTTCATACCTTGTCACCCTCCCTAAACTTCCAAAGAATTTTCTCTCAGAGAATAAAATAATCTACTTACTCTGAACTGCTATTACTCTTCCCAGTGGTCTCCCAATTATCTCTTTTCAAATATGCTTGCTGTTAATTTTTTTCCCTGATATACACCGGAAGACACAGTTTCTTCCTATATCTGTTAAGTTCATCTGTAGCTGAGTAAAAACCACTATACCAATCAAACACTATTGAATTATTATAAAGAAATATAGCAGCATATATGAAAACCTTAATGAATCGCCAGAACAGGTTCGATGCAAGATACAGGATGCTCAGGGCTGGTGCAGTGGGATGACCCAGAGGGATGGTATGGGGAGGGAGGTGGGAGGGGGTTCAGGATGGGGAACACGTGTACACCCGTGGCAGATTCATGTTGATGTATGGCAAAACCAATACAATATTTTAAAGTAATTAGCCTCCAATTAAAATAAATAAATTTATATTAAAAAAGAGTAGTTTTTTTCTGTTCTGACATCCTGTATAGTGACATAGTAGCACTTAACTTGATTGGCATCTAACATCACTCATAGCACAAATGTGAAATTCCAATCTGCACGGAATTGGGTTAAAGTATTAAGGGATTAAAATGAAGCTGGCTTTTAGTTTCAACTTGTAATAAAGTGAAAAAGAAACACCATTTTTGCTTTTGACCTTATTTAACAATAAATTATAGCCAATTAATTATATATATCCAGTATATAAATATAATTTGAGTAACAAAAATTAAATTATGTAAGTTTTAACTATAAGGCTTAACTCCGCAAAGCACAAAATACAAAAATACTTTTTTAATTATTTCAATGCTTCTTAGAAGAAGGACAAAAGATATTAACCTATAACTCTAAAGCTT
>SJXQ01004076.1:0-26345 GCA_006408695.1 Aepyceros melampus | reverse complement strand
AACCTATAACTCTAAAGCTTATAGGGTTGAGAATCATAACCTAACAGAAAAAAAAAACCTTTTCATTTATTATAACATCTGCAACTATTAACTCTCCCAAACCACTTATGGTGAGCAGAAACCAGTGATCCCAAGCTTCTTGATGCATGTATCTCAGATTCATTGCTTTTCCTCACTAAGTGATTGTAATGATTTTTACATAATACTCGAATGGTACCAGAAGCTAGGGGTTGCAGAAATGGGGAGATATTGGTCAAAAGGTGCAAACTTACAGTTATAAGACAAGTTCTAAAGGGTCTAGTGTACAGCTTGATGATTAAAGCTAATAATACTGCATTATACCCTTGAAAACTGCTACAAGAGTAGATCTTAAATGTTCTCACCACAAAAAAGAAATAGTAACTATGTGATAGGATAGAGGTATTAGCTAAAACTATGGTGGTAATCATTGTGTAATATATAAATATAGCAAATCAAGATGATGTACCTTAAACATATAAACTGTTATGTCTGGATAAAGTTCAAAATAATTTGAAGTGACATTACTTGAAAGAAAAAAAAATATGTTTTGTATGCTCTATGGATTTGTTTCAATTACAATTTTTAAATCCAAAAAAAAAAAAAAAAGAAATACTTGAAATCCATAGTGGATATCTGGCATAGTCCTTATTTATAAAAAAGAAAAGCACCTGCTCATAACATTCTCCAAGCCCATTAAAATTGTGAAATGAGGGCAGAGGAAAAGGAATTGTAAAATTTGTTGTCTTAGTTGATAACTTTTTTTGAAGGGTGGAGATAGGTTTGTAAATATAGAAAAGAATGAATAGGGATACTAAAAAATGAAATGCTTTGAGGAAGTTTTTGAAGCAACTTGTAAATCACTGCAAATTGACTCCCATATATATTTGTGATTTCCTAAGTAAGTAAGTAAGTAAAGTCACTCAGTCGTGTCCGACTCTTTGTGACCCCATGGACTGCAGCCCACCAGCCTCCTCAGTCCATGAGATTCTCCAAGCAAGAATCTGGAGTGGGTTGCCATTTCCTTCTCCAGGGGATCTTCCCGACCCAGGGATCGAACCCGGGTCTCCCGCATTGGAGGCAGACGCTTTAACCTCTGAGCCACCAGGGAAGTACTGTGATTTCCTTGGATATGCTAATCTTCAGTTTGCACAGGTTAATTTAATAACAACTGTACAAGATTGTATTCAGTTAAGTTCAGTCGCTCAGTCGTGTCCTACACTTTGCGACC
Source organism: Aepyceros melampus (assembly GCA_006408695.1). NCBI lineage: Eukaryota > Metazoa > Chordata > Mammalia > Artiodactyla > Bovidae > Aepyceros > Aepyceros melampus. The sequence goes on along the minus strand of SJXQ01004076.1, from coordinate 25,096 downwards.
TCATGAATCTCAGCACGCCAGGCCTCCCTGTCCATCACCAACTGCCGGAGTTCACTCAGACTCACGTCCATCGAGTCAGTGATGCCATCCAGCCATCTCATCCTCTGTCGTCCCCTTCTCCTCCTGCCTCCAATCCCTGCCAGCATCAGAGTCTTTTCCAATCAGTCAACTCTTCACATGAAGTGGCCAAAGAACTGGAGTTTCAGCTTTAGCATCGTTCCTTCCAAAGAAATCCCAGGGCTGATCTTCAGAATGGACTGGTTGCATCTCCTTGCAGTCCAAGGGACTCTCTGCAGTCCAAGGGACTCTCAAGAGTCTTCTCCAACACCACAGTTCAAAAGCATCAATTCTTCAGTGCTCTGCCTTCTTCACAGTCCAACTCTCACATCCATACATGACCACAGGAAAAACCATAGCCTTGACTAGATGGACCTTTGTTGGCAAAGTAATGTAGCTTTTCAACATGATATCTAGGTTGGTCATGACTTTTCTTCCAAGAACTAAGCGTCTTTTAATTTCATGGCTGCAGTCACCACCTGCAGTGATTTTGGAGCCCCCAAAAATAAAGTCTGACACTGTTTCCATTTCCCCATCTATTTCCCATGAAGTGATGGGACCAGATGCCATGATCTTCATCTTCCGAATGTTGAGCTTTAAGCCAACTTTTTCCCTCTCCTTTTTCACTTTCATCAAGAGGCTTTTTATTCCCTCTTCACTTTCTGCCATAATGGTGGTGTCATCTGCATATTTGCTGCTGATGCTGCTAAGTCGCCTCAGTCGTGGCCGACTCTGTGTACCCCACAGACGGCAGCCAACCAGGCTCCCCCGTCCCTAGGATTCTCCAGGCAAGAATACTGGAGTGGGTTGCCATTTCCTTCTCCATCTGCATATTTGAGGTTATTGATATTCCTCCTGGCAATCTTGATTCCAGCTTGTGCTTCTTTCAGCCCAGCATTTCTCATGATGTACTCTGCAAGTGAAATAAAATAATAATAATAATAAAATAAAATAAAACCAAAAAAATAAAAAATAAAAATAAAAAAGTTTAAACTAGAAAAGAAATCAAAATTAAATTGAGACCAATAAATACTACTTATTACAAAAACATGGTAATGATAACCCTGTATGCAAGACAGCAAAAGAGACACAGATGTATAGAACAAATTTTGGCCTCTGTGAGAGAGGGAGAGGGTGGGATGATTTGGGAGAATGGCATTGAAACATGTATACTATCACGTAAGAAATGAATCGCCAGTCTAGGTTCGATACAGGATACAGGATGCTTTGGGCTGGTGCACTGGGATAACCCAGAGAGATGATATGGGGAGGGTGGTGGGAGGTGGGTTCAGGATTGGGAACTCATGTACACCCGTGGCAGATTCACGTCAATGTATGGCAAAACCAATAAAGTATTGTAAAGTAAAAAATAAATAAATAAATAAAAATAAGTTAAATAAGCAGGGTGACAACATACAGCCTTGACATACTCCTTTTCCTATTTGGAACCAGTCTGTTGTTCCATGTCCAGTTCTAACTGTTGCTTCCTGACCTGCATATAGGTTTCTCAAGAGGGAGGTCAGGTGGTCTGGTATTTCCATCTCTTTCAGAATTTTGCACAGTTTATTGTGATCCACACAGTCAAAGGCTTTGGCATAGTCAATAAAGCAGAAATAGATGTTTTTCTGGAACTCTCTTGCTTTTTCGATGATCCAAGACAGGGAGGCCTGGCGTGCTGCGATTCATGGGGTCGCAAAGAGTCGGACACGACTGCACGACTGAACTGAACTGATTTTTAGCTAGTGGAGGTTCTAGGGATTTCTTGAGCTAATATTCACGGATGCTATTCAATAGTAACTTCAGGAATCATATAGTTTTTTTTTTTTTTTCCACACAAATATTTTGTTATATTGTTCCATATACATGCATATATTTCTAAGTGTTTCATAATATATATGCATATAATGGACTGTATATAATAATGATCTGAATTGAGATTGTTGGCATTTGCTATCTGCAGAGAACCTTATATTGACTGAGCAACCCCATTCTGCCTCCAGCCATAATCCTGCCCTGCCAGCATGTCTTTCTAGGGACAAGGAGAGGATGCCTAATTACAAGTCAGGAGGCATAGCCCAGCACTTCCCTCCCATGCTGTGCATCTTCAGTACCCATAGCAGTGCTTGGGACCCACTGGACTCTCTTCATCTTGGCTGACATTTGTTTGCTTTTGTCTTATATCAGGAGGTACACTGTGAAAAATTCCCCTCTGAGAAAGTTTCAAAAGTCATGTTTCCTTTATTGCAAAGTTCTTTTTTTCTGGTTATATATTTCACAAGCATAACCTGTCTTTAATCACCGCATGACCCTGAGGAGATTTAAAATCACAGAACCTTATCATTCACATAGGCCTGCAGGGGTATCCAGTTGAACCCAGTACAGAAAACTGCTCTCAACTATGCTGATGAATGGCCATGAAGCCCTTGTCTGTATTTGTGCAGTGACAGGGCACTAAATAACTCCTGAGGCAGCAAATTCCACTGTTGACTTACCCCTAAGAGGATCCTATACTTGGCCAGTGTATACTTCTTTATAGCTGTAACCTGGTAGTAACTCAGGACTGAAAGGTGAGAGGCTTACTGTAGGGGAAGAACACGTCTTTCACTTCCTCAGACAGGCTGTGAATGAAATGAGGGCTTTCATCTCTCACTTTTTTTAACTATGAATAGTTTCAAGTTGTCATTATCATTCCTGAAAGTGGCTCAGACTGAACATTCTGAAATTACCAGTGGACAGAAAGCTACAATATGCTTCCAAAGACTTATACAATTTTCCATCAAGCCCTATTCTCTCAGGGTCTCTTGATTTTATTATTAATCACTTATTTCATTTGTTTTCAAATTGCTTTATAGGCTTGTATTCAGTTAAGTCAGTAGAAAGTAACTGAGAGAAGGTCTACAGTTTACTCATTTATAAAAGTGGAATAACAGGTCTGAGTCCAACTTGATGTAATGGAGAACATTTTTCAAACCTTAAAGTTCTTAACTTGCCCCTTTATTTACCAAGATAATTTAGAATTATATGCATGCATGTGAGAATTGGTAAATTAAGATTTAATAAATACATTTTTATAAAAGTGAGATGCTGGAAAATACATTTAATGATAATAGTTGCTAACCATCGTTCTCATTAGTACTTTATAAATGTTGAACCATATAAATATCCTATAACCACTTTTATCTCCCTTTCAGAAATAAGTGAACAAAAGGAAAAGATGTATGAAGGGGAAACTGGCAGAGTTTATGATTTAAACCTGAATTTGGGTACTTTAAGTCCCATATTCTTTTTCTTCATGCTGGACAACTCATGCGTGTTCTATAGTGAATGCACACATGCCATAAGTACAAAGTGCATGCTCTTTGATAGTAGGAAGAGGCCACTTGGAAATTTTAGAGTAAAAACCTCTAAGGGACAGGGAACTCTAGTTGAAGTAAATAAAATACAATACATATTGTAAGACTTTTCTCAGTAAAGGTTGTACATTGTCTCCTGCAGGACGGACAGTGGCTCTCAACATTTGTAATTTCATTAACGAATAGTCTCAAGTATGTGTCCTTTTCTAGCATGTTCCTTGGAACTGAAAATTTCTGTAGTTCAATCGAAAGATATTTAAACAAAAACAACACAAAATTTTGGATGTTATAGTTATAATAACAGTTCTCCACAAATATTTGAAAAAGGAGACTTATTATCAACTTTCGGCTTTGGATAGAAGGTTTGAAACCAAAGGCAGATAGTGAAGTTCTAATGTTTCAAGCATTCTTCAGTTTTAAGATATACTACAAAGATAACTTTTCTTCTCCAAAATTTGTAATCCTAGACAGTTATCTGAAGAGTAAGTCAGATACTGCTTGTCATTACAGTTCTTAAGATCAGGGTTCTATTTGCAGACTTTGGGTTGAAAAGATGCTATGTAAGGGTTAATGTTACTGGTGTGAGCTGGAGCATTGACTATACCTTCAGCCATCACTGAAGAAATAACAGCAAGGTCGATGATGTTTGGGAATTTCTTTTGCTGAATATCATCATTGTATATAAATACTGTTTTGCTTAAAGTTTTACTTTAATTTTGGGTTTAAAGGATTTGTACAAAAAAGAAACCACTTGTTACACCACAATAAACAACTTTAATATTTACTAGAGAATTATTTGACTTAATTTCAATATACAGTCATTAAAAGAATAGAAATATAAATAATAGAGAGAGGTAATATCATAGAAATCAAACTGGGCTGAAACCTATATCCAGACTTGAAAAGTGATAGGAAGTTACAAATGACAGCAATTTGGAGTCCCAATTGGGAAAGGTTCCTAAACATTGCATTCACATTGCAGATTTGGGGGCTCATGCTTATAATCCAAGGCCATAAACTGATATCATCATCAGTTTACACACAAACATTCAGCTCTGGTTTTCCTTTAACTTTTACAATGCTGTTTGTTTCACTATGTGCACCAGAAGATTCCATAGACCCTAGGGGCCTGGCCAGGCCTCCAGGGGCTCAGGAAATTCCAAGAGCCACTCCCTTTCTTACCTAAATTTCCACTTGACTTCCTGGTAAAAGTTGATGTGCTTTCAGGTAGGCACATAGTCCAGGCAGGTTCAAAAGTCAGTCAGAAGTCTGCTCTCTTGCTTCTGAAGGCTGAACAAGATTATCTTTATTTTAATTTCCCTGACAGATACTTTAAAAAAGGAAATCAACCCTGGATATTAATTGGAAGACTGATTCTGAAGCTAAAGCTCCAATACTTTGGCCACCTGATGCAAAACACTAACTTATTGGAAAAGACCCTGATACTGGGAAAGACTGAGGGCAGGAGGAGAATGGGACAACAGAGGAAGAGAGGATTGAATGGCATCATTGACTCATGAACATGAGTTTGAGCAGACGTGGGAGATGGTTAAGGACAGGGAAGCCTGGCATGCTGCAGTCCATGGGGTTGCAGGGAATCGGACACTACTGAGTGAATGAACAACAATAGCTTATCATGTAGTCAGCTTGGAAATCAAGGAAGAAAAATAGTGCAATCTGGAATGCCAAACAAAATGGTACATTCTGGTTTGCTAAACATTCAATAAGCAATGTTTTAGTTCATTTTAATGCTCATTTTAAAATTTTTATATTTTAAGAACTAGAAAGTGAGTTCTTTTTATTCAGTGTTAAATTTGAACTTCTGAATCCAGCTTAGATAGATATTGATAGAATGCTCTTTTCCCATTGACTTACACCATTGCTTTCAGAAGTGTCATGTTTACTAATGATTGATGTTTCATCAATACAATCCATTCTTTGCAGACTACTTTTCTCACATCATGGCATGTAAAGTGTCACAATGGACTTGCTGGCATTCTTGTCTGTTAAAGAAATATGTGGAAAGATGCTAATGTGAATGCTACAGGATAATCTCTACACTGCATCTTCATATTGCGATATAACTCTTGTAAATCAAGAGTTGTTATTGTTGTTCCTGTTCAGTCACTAAGTTGTGTCTGACTCTTTGCAACCCCATGGACTGTTGCATGCCAAGCTCCTTTGTCCTCCACTACCTTCCAGAGTTTGCTCCAATGTACGTCCATAGATTTGGTGATGCTATGTAACGATCTCATCCTCTGCTGCTCCCTTCTTCTTTTGCCTTCAATCGTTCCCAGCATCAGGGGTTTTCCAGGGAGTCAGTTCTTTGCATCAGGTGGCCAAAGTACTGGACCTTCAACTTCAGCAACAGTCCTTCCAAGATTATTCAAGTTGATTTTCTTTATGATTAACTGGCTTGATCTCCTTGCAGTTCAAGGGACTCCCAAGAGTCTTCTCCAGAACTACAATTCAAAAGCAAAATCCGTGGCATTCTATTAAGAGAAAGAAAAAAAGACAGGTCTATGGTGAATGTGTGCTACATTACTTGCTTTATGTTTTGGAAAATGCAAAATTAAAATGATATAATTGTAATCATGGCAATGCTACACATTTATCATACAAAAAATGACTTCATTTTTTCTCATTAAATGCTATTGAAACAGCGTGGGACTGTAGGATGGAATCCGTTATCTCTCACTGAGATCTCCTCTCAGTAATTAGAGACCTGTTTTTTCAGCTTCTGGGTGTGCTGCCAGATGTAAATGCTCTCACATAGTCTTCTTTGGGATTCACAATTCCAAGTTCACACTTCCTTTCATTGGCAGCCTGCATTCAGGGATTGGGGGCAGGAGGAAAAGAAGACGACAGAGAATGAGATGGCTGAATGGCATCACTGACTCGATGGACATGAGTCTGAGTGAACTCCGGGAGTTGGTGATGGACAGGGAGGCCTGGCGTGCTGCGATTCATGCGGTCGCAAAGAGTCGGGCACGACTGAGCGACTGAACTGAATTGAACTGAATTCAATGTCGTATCAACATGAGAATTACAGACCAGATGTTCCACATAAGCTCCGGGCAATTCCCAGTGACGGTCTCAGTTTTAGAGATCCCCATATGTGTGACTCAAGTCAGGTGAAGGGCTGCCCACAACTCAACTTTCCCTCTGTCTACACTTCCCACCTTCCAAAGTGTTAATGCCAGTCATGCTCCCTATCAAGCATACAACATGCTAATTTCAGTCTCAGTAAATACTTCCTGGGGGCCATAAATCATGCTAGTGTCAAAATCATCCAACAAAGGAGAGCCTAAAATGATTTTTTAAACTTGGCAGAAGATCTTACTACAATTGCTAAAACCCCCACTAGTTAGGAACTTTGATGTTATTCTGTAAGCAAGGACAACATTAGGTGATATAATATGGCATTCAAGAAGTGGGAAGCAAATGGCAACTATAAAGAAAATGGAATAGCGTGACTACTGCTAAACTTGAGAAAAACTGGGTGGCAATTAAATATGAAATGTGGAAGCTGGAAGGCCTTACTGACTGCATATAAAGGTACTCTCCTCTCTGGAAGCTGGAGGACAGAGAAAGCTGAAGATCAGACTTAAGGAAGTCTTATTAGTAAATGTAGCTGAATTTCATAGAAGAAAAACTCCAAACCAAGGCAGTTCTGCCATGCCAAGAAAAGGATACTGGTGAGGAAAGGATGGGCTCCTACATGTAGAATGAGGACACCTAAGTTCATGCCTACACATTTCTTGAATCCCTCAGAGATTAATGCACCCTCTGATTTGCAAAAAGCACCTGTCACTCCCTGTTACAGGAGTGCTTCCTCATAAAGCCATGACTGCAAATGCTTATGAGAGCCTTCTGTCTTACAAGAGAATAGGTACACACCATGGGGTCTGTCTACACCCTTTCTTCTGGCATCTAGGATCATAAACCTGATAACCTGCTGGGTTTGTTAAGGGATGAAGGGTTGTAGGTGTTGAAGAAACTACTTTGCAAATATTAGCAGCATGTTGGAGAATACATATGGGGCTGTATTCTGAAGGCACTAGATCAAGAGGGGGCAGACCACAAATTTCTCTAAAACAATTCATCAATAAGGAATGCTCTCTGGTTATATGTGATTTAACTTCCCAGTGAGAACATGATGTAAACATGGTGCTGTGAAGACTCCTAGAAAGGTGGAAAGAGTGATGGCTTATACTAAGGGAGGTAGAGATGCCAGGATTCCTGCCAGTTAGTGGAAAAGGAATTTAAGTGCTCAGAGTAGTAAAAATGTTAAAGCAGATATAGAATGAGTCAGTAAGCTTTCCCAAGTTCCACAGGAGAGTTTGAGTGAGTAATGCACCATTTATCAGCAGCGAGGCATGCACTAGAGAGAAAGGACAAGCACTGAGAGATTCAGTAGAGGCTCTCCATCACCTAAGGTGGAGATGCTATAACAGAACTGGACATCTGTCACAGAAGAGATGATAGATACACAGGCAAATGAAACGACTTGTCCACATTGACAGAGAACTTCTTCAGTCCTAGCATCACAGGCATGTGTAGGGAACCAAAGTGTCAGACTGGAGGTAGTCTTACTAGACCGATCCTGTCACATAATAAGATAGTGCTACTTCCTAATGAGTTCAACTTGCCATTTTGTAGCAAGATGCCTACATCGGGGCCTTTCCAGACATTTATTTGACAAGAGGCATCATGTAGTCCAGGTATGAAATTTCCTATCTTATCCACAGGACCTCAGCCAGCACCACTATACTGGGGAATAGAGATGGTTCAATCTACTGTCACGGGATCTCACTCAATATTGTGAAAAGTAAGGTCATTACCTTGTGGGAATGGACTCATGACCATAATATCTACTGTTCATTACAAATAACAATGGTCACCCTGGTCAAATGATGGAATGATTTGATTAAAGGCACATGTGATGCTCCAACACAGAGGCAATGCTTTATCAGACTGGGGTGTATCATNTATTGTGAAAAGTAAGGTCATTACCTTGTGGGAATGGACTCATGACCATAATATCTACTGTTCATTACAAATAACAATGGTCACCCTGGTCAAATGATGGAATGATTTGATTAAAGGCACATGTGATGCTCCAACACAGAGGCAATGCTTTATCAGACTGGGGTGTCATCATTTAGAAAACAGTTGTTATTTTTGTTCAGTCACTCAGTTATGTCTGACTCTTTGTGATCCCATGGACTGTAGCACACCAGACTTCCCTGGTGCCATCACCAACTCCCTTACTTGCTAAAACTTGCTCAAACTCATGTCCATCGAGTTGGTGATGCCATCCAACCATCTCATCCTCTGTTGTCCCCTTCTCCTCCTGCCCTCAATCTTTCCCACTATCAGGCATGGTCTTCTCAAATGAGACAGTTTTTTTTTTTCCATCAGATGGTCACAGTATTGGAGCATCAATTTCAGCATCAGCAATATTCAGGGTTGATTTTCTTTAGGATTGTCTGGTTTGATCTCATTGCTGTTCAAGCAACTCTCAGGGGTCTTCTCCAGCACCACAGTTCAAAAATTATCAATTCTTCAGTGCTCTGCCTTGTTTATTGTCCATCTCTCACATCCATACGTAACTACCAAAAACAAAACAAAACAAACAAACAAAAAAACAACACATAGCTTTGACTATACCAATCTTTGTTGGCAAAATAAAGTCTCTGATTTTTAATATGCTGTCTAGGTTTGTCATAGCTTTTTCTCCAAGGAGCAAGTGTCTTAATTTCATGGCTGCAGTCACCATCTGCAGTAATTTTGGAGCCTGAGAAAATAAAGTATCTCACTGTTTTCATTGTTTCCCCATCTATTTGTATGAAGTGATGAAACCAAATGCCATGACCATAGTTTTGTGAATTTTAATCTAGTTGAGTTTTAATCTAGTTTTTTTTTTTTCACTCTCCTCTTTCACCTCCATCAAGAGGCTCTTTAGTTCCTCTTTGCTTTCTACCATAAGGGTGGTGTCATCTACATCTGAGGTTATCGAAATTTCTCCCGACAATCTTGATTCCAGCTTGTGCTTCCTCCAGCCCAGCGTTTCTCATGATTTACACTGCACATAACTTAAATAAGAAGAGTGACAATATACAGCCTTGACATACTGCTTTCACAATTTGGAATCAGTTTTTTGTGCCATATCCAGTTCTAACAGTTGCTTTTTCACCTGCATGCAGGTTTCTCAGGAGGCAGGTGAGATGGCCTGGTATTCCCATCTCTTTAAGAATTTTCCAGAGTTTGTTGTGATCCACATAGTCAAAGACTTTAGCCTAGTCAGTAAAGCAGAAGTAGATCTTTTTTCTGGAATTCTCTCGCTTTTTCGATGATCCAATGGATGTTGGCATTTTGATCTCTGGTTCCTCTGCCTTTTCTAAATCCAGCTTAAACATCTGGAATTCTCAGTTCACATACTGCTCAAGCCTATCTTGGAGAATTCTGAGCATTACTTGGCTAGCATGTGAAATGAGTGCAACTGTGTGGTAGTTTGAACATTCTTTGGCACTACCTTTCTTTGGGATTGGAATGAAAACTGACCTTTTCCAGTTCTGGGGCCACTGCTGAATTTTTTAAATTTTCTGGGAAAAGACTCTTGGATGACACATACAAAACCTTGTGCACACCAGAACCAAGATGAAAGGAGATATTACCCTACAAGAGACTAAGCCAAACTTGCCTGCAAGTGTTCAGGAGTCTCTGGCAGAGGAGTGTATCAACAGTGGCTTGCTGTGGGGTTGGGACACTGAATACAACAGTCCTGGGAGCTGCAGCATGTAGAACATAAGTCCTTCTGAAGGAGGTTGCTATTACCACCATTACCCCTACCATAGTTTGGCCTCAGGCCAAACTACAGGGAGGGAACACAGGCCCTGCCATCAACCGAAAATTGGATTAAATATTTACTGAGCATGGCCTCACCCACCAGAGAAAGACTCGGTTTCCCCCACAGCCAGTCCCTCCCATCAGGAAGGTTTTACAAGCCTCTTATCCTCATCCATCAGAGGACAGACAAAATGAAAACCACAATCACAGAAAACTAACCAAACTGATCACATGGATCATGGCCTTGTCTAACTCAATGAAACTATGAGCCATGCCATGTAGGACCACTCAAGATGGACAGGTCATGATGGAGAGTCCTGACAAAACGTGGTCCACTGGAGGAGGGAATGGCAAACCACTTCAGTATCCTAGCCTTGAGAACCTCACGAGCAGTATGAAAAGGCAAAAATATATGACGCTGAAAGACGAACTCCCCACGTTGGTAGGTGCCCAATAGTCTAATGGAGAAGAGTAGAGAAATAGCTCCAGAAAGAAAGAGCCTGAGTCAAAGTGGAAACAATGCCCAGTTGTGGATGTGACTGGTGGTGAAAGTAAAGTCTGATTCTGTAAAGAACAGTATTGCATAGGAACTTGGAAAGTTAGGTCCATGAGGGCTTAGTTGTTTCAGTCATGTCTGACTCTTTGTAACCCTATGGACTGTAGCCCTCCAGGCTCCTCTGTCCATGAGTTTCTCCAGGCAAGAATACTGGAGTGGGTTGCCACGCCCTCCTCCATGGGCTCTTCCCAACCCAAGGATCAAACCTAATTCTAGGTGTGTCTCCTGCATTACAGGCAGAATCTTTATTGCTGAGCAACCAAGGAAACCCATGTGGGATGTTCCCAGATCAGGGATTGAACCTGTGTCCCAGCACTCTTGCCTGGAAAATCTCATGGACGGAGGAGCCTGATAGACTACAGTCCATGGGGTCGCAAAGAGTTGGACACAACTGAGCAACTTCACTTTTGCTTTCACTTTCCCCTGCATTGCAGGCAGATTCTTAACCACTGGATCACTTAGGGAAGTCATGGACCACTTAAGGAAGTTAGGTCAATGAATCAAGGTGAATTGGAAGTGGTCAAACAGGAGATGGCAAGAGTGAACATTGACATTTTTCAGAAAACAGTACACTCTCAAAATCAGGGAAAATGATTATATGGTGTTCCCTCCTCAATAAATGGCATGCATGGGTCCAAGAAGGACGAGGTCACAGTAGGAATCTCTCTACTTACCGTCATTTTCAGCCATCCATTTGAGAATTTGTATTCCCCTTATTCTTAACTCTGAGTTTTTTTGTTTAAAGCTCTCTGTTACCATTGGGTTCGTGTCCAGGAGAAGTATAGCAACAGTCCCCTTGAACAACAGCTACAGTCTGGATATTGCAAGCTTTCCATGCCCAGGGACCATGAGCAAAAAGAATATCACCATAGTGGTCAGAAGTAATTGAATTTAATCATCAGGAAGAGATCATATGCTGTTATGTGAGTAGGTGGGAGTACATCTAGCACTCAGGTTTACTTCACCCTCTCTTGGCAATTCTTCATTTGATTTTAAGGCCAACTTGGCAGCCAGGGACTTAACTGCCTAGTGGATAGAAGCATGGCTCACACCAACAGATAAGCCACTATGGCAAGCAGAGATGCTGGTAGAGATGCGAACATTTAGAATGAAAGTGGAGGAGGAAGATGCCTGAGAGTTCATTGCGGTCTTGACACCAGATGCAGCAGCAATGCTGTAGTTCTTCCCAAGAATTGTCTTCTGACATGTGACCCACAGAAAGCCTCACAAGAATTCTAGGGCAGCTGCTCCCAGCTGTTACGCAATGATGTGGATACGGGGTGAGACACAGACTATGGTATTGCTATGGTGTTTCCCCCAGGTCCCCTCATGACTTATTTGCCCAGTTGCTGGGGGCTTTACTTCAGCTGCAAGTGCTTATGGAAATTTATTCTAGTGAAGAAACTGCTTTGCTTAAGGTCTTTTCTGCTTTCAAAAGCAGCCACAACTCAGGCACTGATCAGTACAGAGATATAGAGTTCTGCTCTCTCACTTCCCCTGTAGAGACTCTGAGATGCCTTCCCCAGGTCCAAGTTTCCCCTGGGGTATCAACGGAGGACTTATTTGGGAATTAATATCAATTCTACTTCTTAATCTGTCTAATCTTACTTTTTTTTCTTCCTTTCTATGGATGGATACTAATCCCAAGAGGACTTCTAGTCTGCTTTTCAGGGAATCCAGCCTGTGAGTATTGCATAGGAACTTGGAAAGTTAGGTCCATGAGGGCTTAGTTGTTTCAGTCATGTCTGACTCTTTGTAACCCTATGACTGTAGCCCTCCAGGCTCCTCTGTCCATGAGTTTCTCCAGGCAAGAATACTGGAGTGGGTTGCCACGCCCTCCTCCATGGGCTCTTCCCAACCCAAGGATCAAACCTAATTCTAGGTGTGTCTCCTGCATTACAGGCAGAATCTTTATTGCTGAGCAACCAAGGAAACCCATGTGGGATGTTCCCAGATCAGGGATTGAACCTGTGTCCCAGCACTCTTGCCTGGAAAATCTCATGGACGGAGGAGCCTGATAGACTACAGTCCATGGGGTCGCAAAGAGTTGGACACAACTGAGCAACTTCACTTTTGCTTTCACTTTCCCCTGCATTGCAGGCAGATTCTTAACCACTGGATCACTTAGGGAAGTCATGGACCACTTAAGGAAGTTAGGTCAATGAATCAAGGTGAATTGGAAGTGGTAAAACAGGAGATGGCAAGAGTGAACATTGACATTTTTCAGAAAACAGTACACTCTCAAAATCAGGGAAAATGATTATATGGTGTTCCCTCCTCAATAAATGGCATGCATGGGTCCAAGAAGGACGAGGTCACAGTAGGAATCTCTCTACTTACCGTCATTTTCAGCCATCCATTTGAGAATTTGTATTCCCCTTATTCTTAACTCTGAGTTTTTTTGTTTAAAGCTCTCTGTTACCATTGGGTTCGTGTCCAGGAGAAGTATAGCAACAGTCCCCTTGAACAACAGCTACAGTCTGGATATTGCAAGCTTTCCATGCCCAGGGACCATGAGCAAAAAGAATATCACCATAGTGGTCAGAAGTAATTGAATTTAATCATCAGGAAGAGATCATATGCTGTTATGTGAGTAGGTGGGAGTACATCTAGCACTCAGGTTTACTTCACCCTCTCTTGGCAATTCTTCATTTGATTTTAAGGCCAACTTGGCAGCCAGGGACTTAACTGCCTAGTGGATAGAAGCATGGCTCACACCAACAGATAAGCCACTATGGCAAGCAGAGATGCTGGTAGAGATGCGAACATTTAGAATGAAAGTGGAGGAGAAGATGCCTGAGAGTTCATTGCGGTCTTGACACCAGATGCAGCAGCAATGCTGTAGTTCTTCCCAAGAATTGTCTTCTGACATGTGACCCACAGAAAGCCTCACAAGAATTCTAGGGCAGCTGCTCCCAGCTGTTACGCAATGATGTGGATACGGGGTGAGACACAGACTATGGTATTGCTATGGTGTTTCCCCCAGGTCCCCTCATGACTTATTTGCCCAGTTGCTGGGGGCTTTACTTCAGCTGCAAGTGCTTATGGAAATTTATTCTAGTGAAGAAACTGCTTTGCTTAAGGTCTTTTCTGCTTTCAAAAGCAGCCACAACTCAGGCACTGATCAGTACAGAGATATAGAGTTCTGCTCTCTCACTTCCCCTGTAGAGACTCTGAGATGCCTTCCCCAGGTCCAAGTTTCCCCTGGGGTATCAACGGAGGACTTATTTGGGAATTAATATCAATTCTACTTCTTAATCTGTCTAATCTTACTTTTTTTTCTTCCTTTCTATGGATGGATACTAATCCCAAGAGGACTTCTAGTCTGCTTTTCAGGGAATCCAGCCTGTGACCCCACTTCCTTCTTATGGAAATAGTACCCCCCTTTTTATATATTAGAGTGTGGTTGCTTTACAATGTTGCATTAGTTTCTACATGAAATGACTCAGCTACATGTATACATATATCCCCTCCTTCTTGCCCCCCCCCCCATTTCACCCATCTAGGTCATCACAGAGCATGGAGCTGAGCTCCCTGTGCTATACAGCATGTTCCCATTAGCTGTTTCACACATGACAGTGAGCATATGTCAAACCCAGTATCTCAATTCATTCCTTCCCTACTCACCTCAATTCTAACACTCTCACTCTCCCTTCAACATGCTCACACATCCATTTTCAGCATTTGGGTCTCTATTCCTGCCCTACTAAAACATTATCTCCAGTCTCCTTCTGGAACCATCCAAAAATTGTTTCATTTCAGTTATCAAAATTTTCAGTTCTAGGAGTTTCAGCTTTTTTTTTTTTTTTAGTTTCTATATCTCCAATGAGTCTCCCTATAAATTCACTTATTAAAACTGTATTTTCTTGTTATTCTCTGAAACATATTTATAGCAGCTTCTTTGTATTTGTCTTATAAAGTCAAACTTTCAGACGTTTAGTGTTTACTTTATATCAGATGTTCCCTTCCCTCCTTCCTTCCTTCCTTTACTATGAATACAGTGTCCTCTTTGACATTCTGATGATTTAAACAACCCAGAAGGATGGGGCGGGGAGGGAGGTGGCAGGGGGATTCAGAATGAGGAACACATGTATACCTGTGGCAGATACATGTTGCTGTATGGAAAAACCAATACAATACTGTAAAGTAATTGACTTCCAATTAAAATAAATAAATTTATATTACAAATAAAAAAATAAAATATGTATTATCTTGGATATTTTGGGATATCCATATGGAGAATCTGTATCTTGTGATCTTTCCCCAAAAAATGTTGTTTCTTGTTTTAGTAATCGGATCATTATTAAAACTGTATTTTCTTGTTATTCTCTGAAACATATTTATAGCAGCTTCTTTGTATTTGTCTTATAAAGTCAAACTTTCAGATGTTTAGTGTTTACTTTATATCAGATGTTCCCTTCCCTCCTTCCTTCCTTCCTTTACTATGAATACAGTGTCCTCTTTGACATTCTGATGATTTAAACAACCCAGAAGGATGGGGCGGGGAGGGAGGTGGCAGGGGGATTCAGAATGAGGAACACATGTATACCTGTGGCGGATACATGTTGCTGTATGGAAAAACCAATACAATACTGTAAAGTAATTGACTTCCAATTAAAATAAATAAATTTATATTACAAATAAAAAAATAAAATATGTATTATCTTGGATATTTTGGGATATCCATATGGAGAATCTGTATCTTGTGATCTTTCCCCAAAAAATGTTGTTTCTTGTTTTAGTAATCAGATCAATTACAACTGATCACTTTGAATTTGTGTAAACCTGATTTTAATCCTGGTTAGTGAAGATCTGTAGAAATTTTAAATGTTTTCTAAGCTCTTTTAAGGACTTCCCTGGTGGTTCAGCAGTAAAGAATCTGCCTGCAATGCAGGAGACCTGGCTTTGATTTCTGGATCAGGAAGATCCCCTGGAGGAGGCTGTGGCAACCCACTCCAGTATTGTTTTCTTGCCTAGAGAATCCCATGGACAGAGGAGCCTGGCAGGCTGCAGTCCATAGGGTGGCACAAAGTTGGACACAACTGAACTGACTAAGCAGCAGCAGCAGCAGCAGCAAGCCCTTTTAACTTTAAGTGACTCAAACTACAGATTCTGGCTTCTACAAGATCTCATCACACTTTGATTTTAGATTTTGCTGGGTGGGTCTAGTGTGTATTTTGCTCTCCATTGTGGTCTATGGTGTCTTTCTGACGCCCCCTGGTTTCCCTGGTGCTGGTTGTCTCAGTGGTCTCATCATGACCGTAGGGCACTCTTTGTTATGTTCTCTGTAATAGCCATTGCCTATAATCCTCTGGATAGCAGATGCATATGTCCATGCCTCTTCATCAGAAGCTTGTACAGAATCTACATATCGGCTTTGGGAGCTCTCTGTGTGGCTGTCTTCTCTGTTATGTCCCCAGATTCCTGCTGTGTCAGCTGCAAAAGACTGATCTGCACTTTTTCAGTTTATCAAGATCTCTGTGCTCCACTCTTTACAATAGTCAGTACGTTTTCTTTTGGCAAGAAATCAGTAGTCTTAGAATCCCCCAGGGGAGTCCTCCTCCCCATAGGGGCTGCAGTCCTGCAATGCCTTTAATCCAGTACTTGAAAACATTTGCTTATGTATTTTGTCAAGTTGCATAGTAGTTTATTGCTGGAGACAAAATTCTGTAGTTCATCATGGAAGGAAGCAGAAGACTGAAAAAAAAATTATCTCTGTATTCTAACCTATAACATTTCATGATTCAATCTTATATTTGTGTGAAAATATGATTTCTATATTTCAAAAAATAAGAATATCAAAGTCTCAGAGGTACTTATTCAATACCAAGTTGAAACTGTTTTATCCAGAGGTTTATTTATATTTGGGATATGGCATTTTATGAGAAATGTGAATAGACTCGAAGCAACACTCGCCAGTGCTTGTACATGTCTGTGTGCCTGTGTTCACACCACCAGGATTGACTCAATTCTAATACTGTCTGCCTAGAGATAAAATTAGATCTCACAGGTTAAAGGCTCAGTCACACATAATTGCCCTAACTTCAGATGCCAATTACAAGTCTAGATTGTTAACTGCTAATGACTGACTGGCTACAAATTAGAGGTTCTCACTGAGGTAAGAGGTAGAATGGTCTCCATGTTGGACACTTACAATCTGCCAGCCTTCTCTGCATTTCCTGAGATAAGAGATAGATGTGCTCCAGTTGAAGAATTTACAGCTAACAAAAGCAGGGTAAATAGCCAGTCTTTGTCTCTTGCTAACCCTCAAGGGGATAATCATGGCTTTGGAAAAACAAAAACAAAAAACAACAACAACAACAACAAAAACTCTGTCTGATAAGGGAGATACTAACATGCAGAGAAAGTCTCCTTGGCTTCAAAAGAGAGAGTATAATTCCAGACTGTAATGAGTCTTGCCCCTCCCAGAAGTCTTCACTTTGAGATCCATCTTGGCTAGAGTGTATGGGAGCACCCCAGGGGAAGGCCCTGAGAAAAGTTAACCAGGGGGGCGGGAGGCAAAGCAAGGGAATTGGCCTGAAGGAAGACAAAGACCTGGAAAACTGCCCCTTTATAAAGGACTTAAACTTCCCAAATGTGTGACTCTTTCTCGGAGCTCACCTGTGCACCTTTCCACGTGTACTATTCTTTTCAATAAACTTTTTACTTTACTCTTTACCTTCTACCTCCAGTCCTGAATTCGTTCTTGACTAAGTAGAAAAGACTAGGGACGTTAGCCCTTAACTACTGACTCCTGTGGTCTAGCGTTTAGGGCTTCTGATCTTGGAAACTAAGATCTTGCTTCCAGCTACCACTCACTGCTGCTTGCTGCAAGCTGCCGCTTACTGCTTTGCATGTCCAAAATCATCATGACCTGCTCCTCAGGTTCAGTTAAGTTGCTAGAGTTACACATAGGATGAAATACATCTTTACTTACATTTAAAAGTTTAAGAGAAAGTATGTTATAAAGGATGCAGCTGAGCATCTTAATGAAAACGTTCCTTGGACAAAGGTCAGGAGGAGTCACGAGCAGCGGAGCTTCTGTCCCAACGGAATTCAGAGGCATCATCCTCATGGCTTGTGAATGTGGTCACCAACCAGAAATCTCATTAAGTCTTGTGTTCATAGAGCTTAATCTCGAGCCACCGTTACAGTATTAGGAATATCATTACAATTTATTTATTTTATCTAACAACAATCACATGACCAGGGGTTATTTACTCCCTTTTGCCAACTGGAAATAAAACTCAGAACCCAACATTTACTCATTACATAGCTTGGTCAGAGTTTATAAGAAAGATCTGTCTAAACTGGAAGAAAACAAGAATATTTCCATCTTTGTTTTTACTGAAATAGTGTTTGCTTGGAATTTAGAACTTGTTCTTAATAGTTATTACAATTAATAGGCTGATTCCAAGTGGTCCAGAAGTCATGGAAGAACCGAGGACATCCTGTGAATGGAAAAGCAGATTACATCTCCATGTGTTCATAGGAAATAATTTAAGTATTTCTTGTAAATGAGGAAGTCACTTAAAATGTTACTAAGCCCAAGTTTGCTCTGCTTGCCTTATGACAGGCCAATGAATCTGAGAGATGAGCTGTTGAGGCAAGGAGTAGGACTATATTCAGAGAGCCAGCTGACTCTTCTTTCCCAGTTCTGAATGCCAAGTTCTTTTATGGATCAGAGATGGGAGGAGAGGACATAAAGTAAAAAAGGCCATTAATCTTGCAAATGTCTGCTAGAATGGCAAGCCTCAGGCATGGGGATGTGTTAATTTCTTTGTTTCTGCCATCTCCAAAAGGACAGGTTTCTGAACAAAGGCACTTTAGTTTAACAGCGGCAGAGGGGCAGGATTCTCTGAGACAGGCCATTATGTACACTTATAATAACAAAAACAGTGGAAAGCAAGCCATATAAACAGTTTCAGCATGGAATCAGAACTGACTTCTCCCTGCAACCACAACAGCAAAATATTCCTGATAGCTTCTATTTAAATAATATATTAAACAAAAAATTATTTATCTATGAATTGCTTCAAAAAAAAAAAAAGAGAAGGTACTGCTTGTTTGTCAAATATGTACATTATGCATTGCATCCTAAGTCTAGAGAAAACCTTCTCATCAAGTCTAAGCAACAGTGAATAAACATGCTCATAGTGCCCGGTAGCAGCTACCTGCAAAGTATTCTTAGAGTGTTCCTTTGACAGAATTCCAGACATAGAAATAACACACTGACCTTCCTGAGTTTTGATTCTTACCCACCCTTTTTATTGTGTGGGTGAAAAAGATGAATGTGTCTTATTAATTTCTCTGCTCTTTTGAATACAAATAGATATCACCAAAACTTATCTGTAACTTTAGTGTGAGATTATAGGTCTTTCTCAAAGAAGAAAGAAAACAGAAATGCAGATTTGGGGATATTTTGTATAAAATCTTGGTGTCAAAGGTTTAAGTCCTTAGGTACATACAAGATGCTTGGATTTAGGAAAATGATTTAATTTCTTGGAGGCTCTAAATTCTGTTCTGAAAATGACCACATCCTGTAGCTATTTTATAAGGAATAGATTTTATATGTGTAAAACACACAACATGAGATACGTCCCATGATAGGCACTCAATGATAGCTATCATCACTTTTACTGCCAAGTTGTTTACCCTAGTGTCACTGTTGTAGCCACGCGTTCCGGGAAACAAACTCACCCAGAAAGACAATGCAGATAGTGGAGCGCAGTTTATTGCACCGTCGGCCCAAGGCAGAGTCTCCTTGGGCCCCGACCAGGGTTTGTGAAAATCTTTTATACCCCAGTGTGTGTCTGAACCCACCACTCCAAATTCCTTGAGACATAAACCAAGAAAAATCCAATCCCAATAACTCCATCATTCATGTGCTATGTGCTCACGTGCTTAAAGATTCAAACAATTAGCCAATAATCAATAAACCCAAGGTAACACTCTGATAGATACAGAAAAATTTATGGCCTGTCTGGAGGAAGAGGTGATTAGTGTATGTTTTCTCTTAGGCGATGAATCACCTAGATACGATCTTCAAGGTTCCCCTGTCTGGAGGGGGTCTTATCCTTCTGTTGTTTCACAGGCACTAAACACAGAGTTCAGAGTCCATTGAAAAGGTGGCTGAGCATGATCAGCATGAACAGGCCTAAGATGGAGTCCAGGCCCTACAAATTCCTTCTTCATCACAAGCATGTGTGGCAACGTCTCTCCACATGTGCACACATGTTGCAGGAACATCAGTAGCTTTATAGCAATTTATGTTTTAGGAAAAGCATTTCTTTTCCAAGTAGGCAATAGAGTGAAAATTACCCCTGTGACTGAGAAAGACTATTTTTTTTAAATTAAGAAATGGTCTTTAAATTTTTGACCTTCTGCTAAAAATCATCACTTCTACTTAATTTACCAGTATATTCTGAAATACGTTTCCTTATCTGAACATTAAGCTCCTTTGTATATGCCTTATTATTATAAACAATAACATAAGTAAATAACAATGATAGAATGACACACTCCAGACAAGTTTTAGGTGGCAGAGTTGTGGATAGAAATTTTATATATATATATGACCACATGTCATATAATAGGTCATACAGATAGAAATCAACTTAGGAAATACTGAAGAAAACCTGGAACTGACTAATATTTTTCAAGATTATTGTTTTAATCAAAGAATGTATATTATTTTTAAAGAGAAATTAAATATTGAGCCAATTTTAAAATAAATATCTCTGCTTAAGTATGTCTAGATTACCATAAATGCTATATTAGTTCCTGGAGCTGCTGTAACAAATTATAAAAAAAAAAAACAGACTGCTTTAAACAAAACTAAGCACAATATTCACTTCAGTTTCAGAGGTCAGAAGTCCAAAGTCAAAGTGTGGATGGGCCCACCCTTCTCAGGCTCTGGAGAAGAATCTGCTCTCTTCCTCTTCCAGATTGTGGTGACTCTCAGCATCCCTTGACTTGTAGCATCCCTCTGCTCTCCCTCTCTCGACATGTCTTCTCTGTGGGTCTGTCTTATCAGTTTACTTGTCATTGGATTCAGGAACCATGGACAATTCAGGATGATCGCTTCTTCCTAAGATCCTTAAATTGATTACATCTACAAAGATCCTTTTTCAAACAAGGTAACATTCACAGGTTCCAGGGCTTATGACATGGGTTTATTTGGCTGGTGGCCACCATTCAACCCACTCCAGATGCTACTAGTTATTATTACAGTAAAATGTTCTTTGCCAAATAATGTTTTAATCATCCTATGCATTATTGCCTGTGTTATGAAGAGATGAGGCATTCTGAAGTAGACATAATAGTTTCCTGTTTTAAACAGTATTTAAAAAATCACTTGTCCATGAAAACATTAAACAAAATATGTAGAGATCTATTTGGACACACTACAGTCCCAAGGAACACATTTGCAGTAGTGCCAGGTAATATTCATACCTTAAAAAAAAAAAAAAGTGAGCTTAAACTGATCTTACTAGCGTATTTCCAGGAAATTTTTAAAGCAAATTTGTCATTTAGATTTATGAATATAGATAGATAAAATCCTTCAAAGCCTCAAAGTACCTAATAAATATTAAAAATTATAATATGATGCTGTTTTCAATCAGATCCTTAATTGACTCTGAATTCTAGTGAGCAACTTATTTTCTTAGTAAACCTTATCAGAAGAAACATTTCTTATGGAGATTGTATGGAAAACAATATGAACTTCAATATTTTTTTCTCTTAATTTTAAGTTTACTTATCCTTAATATTGAAGTTAGATTTTAATCAAGAACTACTTCCAACTGCTCAGTCACAGACACATTCACTGTGTGAAAAGTGAAGAGATGCTGTGTTTTTTGGGGATGATTATTGGCCAGTAAAGAGCTACTTAGATGTTTCAGTCAGCCAAAGAATTCTTTCCTCATCAGTGCTTTTGATTATCTGCTTCTCTAACTCCTGTGCTCACAGAGTATAACTCCTGTATTCAGAATATCTGAATCTCTACAATGTCGTTTTTATGATGATCCTAGCAGTTTCTACAAGGACAGAGACAATGGAGGACCAGCACTTACCCACCTCTGCAGTACAGGATTTTGTCCTCCTTTTCTGGTGACTTGAATCTTTAGAGTATAGCATAGTCATTAAAGATAAGCAGTGGTTGAAAACCAGGGGTCACATAGCATTTGCACTATGGATGAAGTTTCAAGCAACATTACTCTGTGTGTCATACTCAAGGCAGTGCAGCCTGCATTAGTGGGATGCCGGCTGTCCTGGAAGTGATAAGCTGTTGAGCTACAGGGGATTTATAGTTTCTCTGGCACAATGGATAGTCCAAGGGACAGTGAAACACTACAATAAATGAGGTCTGGCATTCACTTGCCACACTTTCCCCCCAAAACTGCAAGTAATGGATGTATCCAAATATTCAGTCATCTAATGGAAAATGATTGGCCATTTAACTTGTCTGTGCAGATATTCCATGGCTTTGCAGTCTGCCACTCAAATGGCAAACTTCTCTGAGGCCTAATATCAAAGAGCTACTATTATAACCCTGAATTTAAAACTTGAGTTGTACATAAACAGATACTCTTTCAGAGAGGAAGAGCAGTAAGTGCACCCACAGTATAAAGTGGCAACTTCATGGAGGAGAGACAGGGAAATGGTGTGTCAACCCCATTCCTCTATATGAGTCCATAAACACAGAGTGGAGACAAGCTCTCACACCCCAGGGAGCTGCAGGCAGAATGCAGGCAAGCTCCTCAAGGGTGGTCTCACCTAGACCAAGCACTGCTAATGACAAGACCAGTACGGGGGCCCCATGTTCATGTAAAGGAGAAGAGGAAGTGGACTCCTGGCTTATGTAAGTGAGGCACAAAGCTCTGAGCCTTAAGAAAGCTCCAATCAAGAGAAGGAAACCTTTCTACACTGTTGCTGGGAATGTAAGTTGGCACAGTTACTATGGAAAGCTGCATGGAGAATCCTAAAAAAAAAACTAAAAATAAAACTACAATATGATCCAGAAATTCCACCCCTGGACATATGTCTAGACACAACCATATATGTCCATCAACAGAGGAATGGATAAAGATGTGGTATATCATGTATGGATGTGAGAGTTGGACTGTGAAGAAGGCTGAGTGCTGAAGAATTGATGCTTTTGAACTGTGGTGTTGGAGAAGACTCTTGAGAGTCCCTTGGACTGCAAGGAGATCAAACCAGTCCATTCTGAAGGAGATCAACCCTGGGATTTCTTTGGAAGGAATGATGCTAAAACTGAAGCTCCAGTACTTTGGCCACCTTATGCCAAGAGTTGACTCATTGGAGAAGACCCTGATGCTGGGAGGGATTGGGGGCAGGAGGAGAAGGGGACGACTGAGGATGAGATGGCTGGATGCATCACTGATTTGATGGACGTGAGTCTGAGTGAACTCCAGAAGTTGGTGATGGACAGGGAGGCCTGGCATGCTGCGATTCATGGGGTTGCAAAGAGTTGGACACGACTGAGCGACTGAACTGAACTGAACTGAAAAGAAAAATACCATATGATGTCATTTATATGTGGAATCTAAAATATGACACAAACAAATGTATCTATGAAACAAAAACAAAACCAAAGACATAAAAAATAGACTGCTGGTGCCAAGGGGAGGGTGTGAGAGATGGTAGAAGTAGAAGTTTGGGATTAGCTGATGCAAACTGGTATTTATAGGATGGATAAACAACAAGTTCCTACTGTACAGTACACAGAACTGCATTTTATACCAATGATAAACTGTAATAGAAAAGACTATGAAAAAGCATGGTTATGTGTGTATAAGGACAGCTGTCCATTTATCTCCCATACTGAGATTATTCGTAAGGGTTCTCCAACTTCTGTGCAACACACTACTTTCTTAATGTTCTGTTTTCCTGAGCATCTGATGGTGAATAGGGGTGGAGATTATTTACTAGTTTATTTTTCCTAAGACTGTATTCATAGAATTGTTCAGTCACATTGCATTGCCTAGTTAAATAATGTCAAAGAATAGGAATATTGAAAGAGTGTCACTTTATAATATAAAATATTATCAGATTATTTTGAGGTAAACATAATCATTAAACTTTAGAAGAGCCCTCATATGTCTCAAAGGAAAAATAATAATTACATTTTCTAAATAACTTTTAATCAACTTCCCCTGTTTAAACCCAACTCCTCTACTTGCATGTGCTGACAAAAAACTTTATGAAATATCCCCTTACCAAAGTTTGTTATAGAGGCAATTTCAAGAGGAACAAAATTCTTCTGTAAAAACAAAATAGCATTGTGTGTGTTTGCACATGTGTGTGTGCTTGTTGAGCATGACTGTAGACCAAAGTGCTGTGAAAGAGATTCTACAGAGAAGACTGAAAAGATAGAGAAGTTCACTTAATGAAAGAAAAATGAGCTTGATTATTTAAGAGAATGTTTCTCAAACTGAATTTGCCACAAATTAGAGGGCAATGAAATCTGTTTAGGCAGAGGCAACTAAAATTTTCTTTAAAATAAACTGCAATAGAATATATCATATTTTGTCACAAAGCAAGATAATTCATTTGTGAAAACTTTGTTTCATGATAGATAGAATAAACACATCAGATCAGTTCAGTTCAGTCACTCAGTCGTGTCTGACTTTTTGCAACACCATGAATTGCAGCACTCCAGGCCTTCCTGTCCATCACCAAATCCCAGAGTTTACTCAACTTATGTTCATCAAGTTGGTGATGTCATCCAACCATCTCATCATCTGTCCTCCCTTTCTCCTCCTGCCCCCAATCCCTTCCAGAATCAGAGCCTTTTCCAAATAGTTAACTCTGCACATGAGGTGGCGAAAGTACTGGCATTTCAGCTTTAGCGTCAGTCCTTCCAATGAACACCCAGGACTGATCTCCTTTAGGATTGACTGCTTGGATCTCCTTGCAGTCCAAGGGACGCTCAAGAGTCTTCTCCAACACTACAGTACAAAAGCAGCAATTCTTCAGCACTCACCTTTCTTTACAATACAGCTCTCACATCCATACATGACCACTGGAAAAAACATGGCCTTGAGTAGACAGACTTTTGTTGGCAAAGTAATGACTCTGCTTTTTAATATGCTGTCTAGGTTGGTCATGACTTTCCTTCCAAGGAGTAAGTGTCTTTTAATTTCATGGCTGCAATCACCATCTGTCATGATTTTGGGGTCCCTTAAAATAAAATTTGCCACTGTATTCACTGTTTCCCCATCAATTTGCCATGAAGTGATGGGACCATATGCCA
>SJXQ01004075.1:19944-73598 GCA_006408695.1 Aepyceros melampus | reverse complement strand
CCGTGTTCATTTTCTAGGACCTAGATTTTCCTCTTGATTTCTTTAGGATGCTTCAACAAAGGAGAAAGTGAGAGGGTAACAGACTGGAAGGCCAGGGGTCTCCAAATGGAAATAGGCTGCAATGTTAGACATTTTTTTCTCTCTCTCTTAAGTGGCAGGAGGAAACAAACCACAAGTGTTAGATATTTTTCCCCTTCTCTGTACAAATTTAAAAGGAGGATTCTTTTAAAATTCTGTGTTGCCATGACAACACTTGGTTCTACCTGAACTTAACTTTTCTCAAACCTTGAGCTAACCAATGTATTTTTCTTATGGAAATGTTTTTCTTAAGCTATGTTAATGAACTATGTAAGTGAGTGAGTAAGTGAAGTCGCTCAGTCATGTCTGACTCTTTGCGACCCCATGGACTGTAGCCTACCAGGCTCTTCTGTTCATGGGATTTTGCAGGCAATAGTACTGGAGTGGATTGCCATTTCCTTCTCCAGTGGATCTTCCTGACCCAGGGATCGACCTGGGTCTCCCGCATTGTAGACAGACGCTTTACTGTCTGAGCCACGAGGGAAGTCCCAATGAACTATGTGTTTATCCTAAACTGTCTTCAAGTTGGTTCTGCCTAAGACTCAAAACTGACTTGACAAATGAGTATGTTTTACTGATGCAAATATTCTCTTAAGCTATGTTAACAAGGGGCTTCCCTGGTGGCTCAGAGGTTAAAGCATCTGCTCTGCAATGAGAGAGACCTGGGTTTGATCCCTGGGTCAGGAAGATCCCCTGGAGAAGGAAATGGCAATCCAATCAAGTATTCTTGCCTGAAGACTTCCATGGACAGAGAAGCCCGGTGGGCTACAGTTTGTGGGGTCACAAAGAGTTGGACGTGACTGAGCGACTAACAGACACACACAGTAGCGATATAACATCTGGCTAAAGACTAGCAGGAGAGGCACTCTTTCTGCCCCCTTCTGATGTCTATGTCAGAAGCTTTCTCCATCTCTTTTATACTTTAATAAAACTTTATTACACAAAAGCTCTGAGCGATCAAGCCTCATCACTGGCCCTGGATTGAATTCTTCTCCTCCAAAGGCCAAGAATCCTGGCATCTTGCACAGCTCAGCAACAACCTTTCAAAAGGAAGATAGAAGACTGCCTTTATCAGTTTCATGTTACCTAGTCAATGGGAAGGCTCCATGGTAGGCTTGCTTTTCCTTTTCTAAATAGAAGCCACCCTTCCCCTGTGAATATTCTGGAGTTTGATTTGAACAAGGTTTTATTCAACTACATAGAATAATGATGTATAGTACATTTGCAATTAGCAGAAATCAAATAATGAGAGAGAAAATCTAACACTGATACTTTTTCTCAGCTATCTACTTCTGAAATGACAAACAAGGGAATTTATAACAGGGATGTACTATTATTCATTTCAAGAGAGACTAATTTCAAGCAGTGTTCTAGTATGCATTCAGCTCAGGTCCATGCCTTCTATGGGATGTTCAAATGTTTAGTAGAAGGATGAGACCTCAAGTTCTCAGTCTCAAAACAGCATGATTTGTGTTTCATTCACTATGTCTACTAAAGTAGCAAGGTAGACTAGTTTGGTTTCTTTTAACCAGTATTTTTTTATTGAAGAAGTTTATTTACATACAATGTGTGTTAATTTCGACTGTACAACAAAGTGATTTTTGTTATATACATACATTTATATACAAAGTATATACACACACACATATATATATACGTGTATATATATATTTATATACATGCTAAGTGCTAAGTCGCTTCAGTCGTGTCCAACTGTGTGACCCCATGGACAGCAGCCCACCAGGCTCCTCCGTCCACAGGATTCTCCAGGCAAGAATACTGGAGTTGGGTGTCATTTCCTTCTCCAATTTATATACATATATATACACAAGTACAGCCACAGAATATAGTTTTTAAAAAGTATATAATCTTTTTTTATTTATATACATATATATACACCTGACTCTTGCCTGGAAAATCCCATGGATGGAGGAGCCTGGTAGGCTGCAGTCCATGGGGTTGCTAGGAGTCAGACACGATTGAGTGACTTCACTTTCACTTTTCACTTTCATGCATTGGAGAAGGAAATGGCACCCCACTCCAGTGTTCTTGCCTGGAGAATCCCAGGGACGGGGGAGCCTGGTGGGCTGCCATCTCTGGGGTCGCACAGAGTCAGACATGACTGAGGCGACTTAGCAGCAGCAGTAGCATGTGGCTTGCAGGATCTTAGTTCCCCAACCAGGGACTTAACCCAGGCCATGTCAGTGAAAACCCAGAAACCTAACAAGTAGACTTCCAGGGAATTTCCACATTATTTTTTATATTATGGTTTCTTCAGTCAGTTCAGTTCAGTCGCTCAGTCGTATCCGACTCTGCGACCCCATGAATCGCAGCACGCCAGGACTCCCTGTGCATCACCATCTCCCGGAATTCACTCAAACTCACCTCCTTAGAATTGGAGATGCTATCCAGCCATCTCATCCTCTGTCGTCCCCTTTTCCTCCTGCCCCCAATCCCTCCCAGCATCAGAGTCTTTCCAATGAGTCAACTCTTCACAGGAGGTGGCCAAAGAACTGGAGTTTCAGCTTTAGTATCATTCCTTTCAGTGAACAACCAGGGCTGATCTCCTTTAGAATGGACTGGTTGGATCTCCTTGCAGCCGCAGGGCCTCTCAAGAGTCTTCTCCAACACCACAGTTCAAAAGCATCAATTCTTCAGTGCTCAGCCTTCTTCACAGTCCAACTCTCACATCTATACATGACCACAGGAAAAACCATAGCCTTGACTAGATGGACCTTTGTTGGCAAAGTCATGTCTCTGCTTTTGAATATATTATCTAGGTTGGTCATAACTTTTCTTCCAAGGAGTAAGCGTCTTTTAATTTCATGGCTGCAGTCACCATCTGCAGTGATTTTGGAGCCCAAAAAAGAAAGTCTGACACTGTTTCCACTGTTTCCCCATCTATTTCCCATGAAGTGATGGGACCAGATGCCATGATCTTCGTTTTCTGAATGTTGAGCTTTAAGCCAATGTTTTCACTCTCCTCTTTCACATTCATCAAGAGGCTTTTTAGTTCCTCTTCACTTTCTGCCATAAGGGTGGTGTCATCTGCATATCTTGAGGTTATTGATATTTCTCCCGGCAATCTTGATTCTAGCTTGTTTCTTCCAGTCCAGCGTTTCTCATGATGTACTCTGCATAGAAGTTAAATAAGCAGAATGACAATATACAGCCTTGCCATACTCCTTTTCCTATTTGGAACCAGTCTGTTGTTTCATGTTCAGTTCTAACTGTTGCTTTCTGACCTGTATACAGATTTCTCAAGAGGCAGGTCAGGTGGTCTGGTATTCCCATCTCTTTCAGAATTTTCCACAGTTGATTGTGATCCACACAGTCAAAGGCTTTGGCATGACATAGTCTCTGAACTTGGCAAGAATACACAGAAGAATTGTACAAAAAAGATTTTCATGACCCAGATAATCATGATGGTGTGATCACTCACCTAGAGCCAGACATCCCGGAATGTGAAGTCAAGTGGGCCTTAGAAAGCATCACTATGAACAAAGCTAGTGGAGGTGACGGAATTCCAGTTGAGCTATTTCAAATCCTGAAAGATGATGCTGTGAAAGTGCTGCATTCAATATGTCAGCAAGTTGGGAAAACTCAGCAGTGGCCACAGGACTGGAAAAGGTCAGTTTTCATTCCAATCCCAAAGAAAGGCAAAGAATGCTCAAACTACCACACAATTGCACTCATCTCACATGCTAGTAAAGTAATGCTCAAAATTCTCCAAGCCAGGCTTCAGCAATACATGAACCGTGAACTTCCAGATGTTCAAGCTGGTTTTAGAAAAGGCAGAGGAACCAGAGATCAAGTTGCCAACATCTGCTGGATCATGGAAAAAGCAAGAGAGTTCCAGAGAAACATCCATTTCTGCTTTATTGACTATGCCAAAGCCTTTGACTGTGTGGATCAAGCATCACTATGAACAAAGCTAGTGGAGGTGACGGAATTCCAGTTGAGCTATTTCAAATCCTGAAAGATGATGCTGTGAAAGTGCTGCATTCAATATGTCAGCAAGTTGGGAAAACTCAGCAGTGGCCACAGGACTGGAAAAGGTCAGTTTTCATTCCAATCCCAAAGAAAGGCAAAGAATGCTCAAACTACCACACAATTGCACTCATCTCACATGCTAGTAAAGTAATGCTCAAAATTCTCCAAGCCAGGCTTCAGCAATACATGAACCGTGAACTTCCAGATGTTCAAGCTGGTTTTAGAAAAGGCAGAGGAACCAGAGATCAAGTTGCCAACATCTGCTGGATCATGGAAAAAGCAAGAGAGTTCCAGAGAAACATCCATTTCTGCTTTATTGACTATGCCAAAGCCTTTGACTGTGTGGATCATAATAAACTGTGGAAAATTATGGTTTATTATAGGATATTAAATATGTTCTCTGTGCTATACAGTAGGATCTTGGTGTTTATTCATTCTCCATATAAAAGCTTACACCTGCTATCCCTACTTACATCTGGACCAGCTTGGTTTCTACAGTGTTCTGTGGACAGGTTGAAGAGTTCATATTTTGTCCTGATGTGGGTGATGCAATAGAAGGACATACCGGTCAAGATTCCAGGAAGTTATTTGAGTTCTGATATGCAAGCTTAGATAAGAAGATGGAATTGGAGCTAGGAGCTCTCTGCCACTTGGTCTTGATCATAGAGATGATAATGAGTTGTCACAAGAATAGATGAATGCTGGAGCAGATAGAGAAATTTTGTTGCCAAGAAGTTCCAAGAGAAAGGGTAGCTAGAGAAGAAGACAGAGAATAACCGGCTGGAGAAGTCAGCATAGAACATGGAAGTCAGGCCCTGCTCCTTTTTATTGTTTTGGCTGCACTGTGCAGTTTGTCGGATCTTAATTCCCCAACCAGGGATTGAACCCAGGCTGTTGGCAGTGAAAGCCTGGAAAACTAACCACTGAACTGACAGGGAATTCCTGGGTCCTGCTCCCTCTGACCACTGTGGCCTCCCATTACCTCTCCTCTTCTCACACACCCCTGTCACATTTTAACACAAAATCAGAACACCTTGAAATTGATCTTATTGCCATGGCCAATGGGACACGCATATTTTTAGGTCATAGCATCGCCATCTTTTATACTGCTGAGTGCTATCTGCTAAGTAGGTACTAAGCAAATACTTCTTTTGGCTTAGCTCAACTGGGTATAGTTTTGTGAACAAGAACTGTAGAGCCGGACAGTTGTCCATCTCTAGAATGCATTTGATAAAGACAGATGACTAATTCCCTATGTGTGTGGCTTTCTACCTGCAGAAATCTCTCTGGTCCAGCTGGATAGCATGAGCCTGTCCCACCAGATGCTGGTGAGGTGTGCTGCCATAATTGGCCTAACGTTCACTACAGAGCTGTTGTTTGAGATTCTCCCTTGTTGGGACATGAAGAAGATGATCAAGCCCTGGCAACCCTGGTGGAATCCAACATCTTTGATTGTTTCCAGAATGGCAAGGAGCTCCGAATGGCCCTGGAAAAGAACGCAGCTTCATTTGAGGTGAATTATCGATCCCTTTCTCTGAAGCCACTCATTGAAGGAATGGGTGAGTAGAGCCTGGAAATGGATCATAGTTCCTTCAGTTTAAGGCACATCTTGATAAAGGAACGGATCTGTGTTTCATAGCAGAGGCTGACTTATTGTCCATGGTGCCTCTGTCCTCTCTAGACCATGGTGAGGAGGAAGAGCTCCGTGAGCTGGAAAGTGAGGTGATTCAGTGCCACATCATTCGATTCTGCAGCCCGGTGATGCAGAAAACAGCCTATGAGCTGTGGCTGAAGGACCAGAAGAAAGCAATGCACTTGAAATGTGCCCGCTTTCTGGAAGAAAATGCCCACCGGTGTGACCCCTGCCAAAGTGGAGACTTCGTCCCCTTTCATCACTTTGCAGTGGATATCCGGCTCAACACTTTGGACTTGGATACCATTAGGAAGATGGTTAAGTCCCATGGATTTCGAAGTAAACTTTTTTCATTCCTAATTAGTCCTAATTATAGAGAAGGCAATGGCACCCCACTCCAGTACTCCTGCCTGGAAAATCCCATGGGCAGGGGAGCCTGGTGGACTGCAGTCCAAGGGGTCGCTAAGAGTCAGACACGACTGAGCAACTTCACTTTCACTTTTCACTTTCACGCATTGGAGAAGGAAATGGCAACCGCTTCTGTGTTCTTGCCTGGAGAATCCCAGGGACGGGGGAGCCTGGTGGGCTGCCATGCATGGGGTTGCACAGAGTCGGACACGACTGACGTGACTTAGCAGCAGCAGCATTCCTGAGAAAACAAAGGCAAGACCTAGAAGGAGTAGATCTAGACCATGAGGGTTTCAAGTCCTCTTCTGGCTTAGACACCGCAAATGATGAGACTTAAGCGGTGTAGGTCAGTGAGGCAGGGAGAGTTGAGGGGTATATGTACATGCAACTGAGTTGGCGAACCAATCTCAGTGTGAGACTGTCAGGGTGGATATGGGGATAATGACTCTGGTAGAAATGAGGTATGACTGGAGCTCAAATTATAATTTCCAAAGGGGTAAAACAGACAATCACATCAAGGGGTAGAACCCAAGGAGGGGGAGCATGACCCAAGAGGGAGTAATGTTTCTTGGCAGATAAGAATGCTGTTGCTCTGTGTAGTTTGAAACAAGGTTCCAGTAGAAAAACAGTATGAGTGGGAGAGAATTAGCCAGGACTAAACAGGTCAGGGTCCCAGAAAAGAGGGCTTGGGTTCAGAACAGGGATTGATGATGTTAAAATTTGTACCAAGTGCCTAGATACAATAAATGTTGCAATCTAAAATGAGGCAAATAGATGAATGTGCTGACAAATAAAATGCACAGACAAAGGAAATAGTTGAGAATCAGTTATTATCTTGGATCCTTCATCCACATTCAAGACATAAAATGAGGAAGAGTGTGGAGAGGGCTAGGATTTGTAGGGAGATTTGGCAAGAACTGAGGAGTAAATTTTCACTCTCCTCTTTCACTTCAGCCTGCTAAAGACCAGCTCTGCAGGTCCCCTCAGACCAGGACACTTCCTCAGGAGGCTTTTTAGTTCCTCTTCACTTTCTGCCATAAGGGTGGTGTCATCTGCATATCTGAGGTTATTGATACTTCTCCCGGCAATCTTGATTCCAGCTTGTGCTTCTTCCAGCCCAGCGTTTCTCATGATATACTCTGCATATAAGTTAAATAAGCAGGGTGACAATATACAGCCTTGACGTACTCCTTTTCCTATTTGGAACCAGTCTGTTGTTCCATGTCCAGTTCTAACTGTTGCTTCCTGACCTGCATATAGGTTTCTCAAGAGGCAGGTCAGGTGGTCTGGAAATAGATAGGGAAACAGTGGAAACAGTGTCAGACTTTATCTTTTTGGGCTCCAAAATCACTGCAGATGGTGACTGCAGCCATGAAATTAAAAGACATTTACTCCTTGGAAGAAAAGTTATGACCAACCTGACAGCATATTGAAAAGCAGAGACATGACTTTGCCAACAAAAGTCCATCTAGTCAAGGCTATGGTTTTCCCAGTGGTCATGCATGGATGTGAGAGTTGGACTGTGAAGAAAGCTGAGTGCTGAAGAATTGATGCTTTTGAACTGTGGTGTTGGAGAAGACTCTTGAGAGTCCCTTGGACTACAAGGAGATCCAACCAGTCCATTCTAACCAGGGCCATTCTTCAGCCTTGGGATTTCTTTGGAAGGAATGATACTAAAGCTGAAGCTCCAATACTTTGGCCACCTCATGCGAAGAGCTGACTCATTGGAAAAGACTCTGATGCTGGGAGGGATTGGGGACAGGAGGAGAAGGGGACGACAGAGGATGAGATGGCTGGATGGCATCACGGACTCTATGGACATGAGTTTGAGTGAACTCCGGGAGTTGGTGATGGACAAGGTGGCCTGGCGTGCTGCGATTCATGGGGTTGCAAAGAGTCGGACACGACTGAGCGACTGAACTGAACTGAGGAGTAACTATGTACCCCCAAGTCTAGGAAGGTGTCTCCTTTGAAGTTGGTTGGAGGACACAGGAAACCTCATACCTAATGAAACCAAAGTGCCCTGTGGCTGAAACAAGATCTACCTTCCCTCCCAGAGATCGGGAAAGGATATATTTATCCCAGAAATGAGATATAACTCACCTGGGAGAAAAAGTCAACCTGCTGCCATTTTAAGTGGCTCCCAAGAGTACCCCTAAGAGTGTGAGAAGACCCCTAGTAGTGGAGTGCTGGAATAAAACAAACATTAAGAGAGCGGGCAATGGAGAGCTAAAGAAGGTGCATGACCAGATCAAGGGAGATTCAGTGAAGGGTCCCAGCGTAGGGCTACAAAGCACCAGAGAAAGTATTCGTAGGAAAGAGTTGACTGACAGAGATAAAAGGGAAAGAATATTCCAGACTCTCCGGAATCAGTGAGTCTTACTTTGCAAATATATATATAATATAAATATGTATGTTTTAATTAATTTACTTACTTGGTGAGAGTAAAATCAGCTGGCAGCTAGCAGACAGGTCAATTGGAGCAGAGCTGGTCTTCAGCAGGCTGGCTAGGGCCACCAGAGAGAACAATTTGAGTTATTTCAGGTTCTCCAATGTACCTTAACTTTCACTCTGGAGCACATATAGTGGGATGTGTCTGAGAAATGTCTGCTGATGTCCATTTATCAGCACCTTCAGCTGAGTGAGGCTATGGCTCAACTATTTCCCTTATCAGAATTTTTCACCTATTTAGAAGGGTATCAACTTGATATCTTTAAATAAAGACATTTTTTAGATTTCCTGAAAGCTTTACCATAAAAACAATAGTCCCAAGACCTACTGTCCTGCATTCATATGTTCAGTAGTTCTTCTCATTTTTTTTAAGATTTTTTTTTTTTTTTGGTGTGGACCATTTTCAGTGATTATATATGGATATATGAAAGTTGGACCATAAAGAAGGTTGAGCACCAAAGAATTGATGCTTTCAAATTGTGGTGCTAGAGAAGACTCTTGAGAGTCCTTGGAGTGCAAGGAGATCAAACCAGTCAATCCTAAAGGAAATTACCCTGAATATTCATCAAAAGGACATCAGTGATACTAAGCTCCAACACTTTGTCCACGTGATGCAAAGAGCTGACTCATTGGAAGAAACGTTGATGCTGGGAAAGATTGAGGGCAGGAGGAGAAGGGGGCAACAGAGGATGAGATGGTTGGATGGCATCACCAACTCAATGAACATGAGTTTGAGCAAAATCTGGGAGATAGTGAGGGACAGGGAAGCCTGGTGTGCTGCAGTCCATGGGGTCACAAAAAGTCAGAGAGGACTTAGCCACTGAATAACAACAAAATTTTTAAAATCTTGTATTGAATTTATTACAATATTGCTTATGTTGTTTTTGTTTGCCATGAGGCATGTGGGATCTTAGCTCCCCAACCAGAGATGGAACCTGTACCCTCTGCTTTGGAAGGTGAAGTCTTAACTGCTGGACCATGAGGGAAGTCACAAGGGCAAATATTTTTAACTTGCTCTTCTTTCTAGTCATTACCTCCATATGCTAAGTGATATGTTAATGCTGCTTTTAAAAAAATCAGATTCTGACATCACCTGTTTTAGTCTTGCTATGGTAGGTGAAAATCTAACTTTATTACACCACTCTTGGGCACCTCTCTCCCAAAATTGTTATAGTGCTATCATTAGATAAATGAATCAGGTATCTACATTATTAAGGCTATGTAACTGCTGTTATAGAACTAAGTAATATACTGTGAATAGATTTCTTAACAAAAGTTTATTTTTCCTAGAGTTTTTATGAAATTTTCTTTTTGCAATGTCTTTGTTATAATATCCTGTTTCAGTCTTGGCTGAAAGACAAAGACATTTGTTATCTCCAAATCTCCCCTAAGCGTGAGGCATGCTTTTAAGTAATACTGGAGAAGGGCATGTTAATATCATACATTTTGAGAACACAGCACTAGGTATGAATCAGACAGTGAAGAAGTTGATTCCCTTTTCAATTCTTTGTCAATCCTGACGTCCTTCCTAAAAACTTATTTTCTAAGTTTTGATCCATTCTAAGGATGGACAACCCACGGGCTCCCTCCTGGGTTCTTTCCTTCCACTTGCTCCACCTAATTCTTCAGGGACCTCTCCTCTCATTCCTTTGATCTTCTCAATATGCGATTTTCTCGTTCAACATCATTTACTCATTTAGTAAATATTTATTGAGTTTCTTATATGTGCCAGAAGTTGTTCTAGGCATATCGATAGAGCAGAAGGAGCCAGCAAAATGGGCAGTGGGCAGCCAGTGAGGAAAGAAATCAAGGGAATGGGTGTTACAGAAGCTGGTAAAAGCAAGGAGAGGTCAGTTATTGCAAATGCTGCCAAGAGGTATAATGAGATGCAGACAAAGATGTAATGTTTGGATTTGGCAACTTGTTTTTACTGGTAACTCTAACAAGAAAGTTTTAGAGGAGTAGGAGGATAAAGGCATAATTCAGTTTATTCAGCTTCTATTCACTAGAGATGAACTAGACAGCAGACTAGGAAGTGAAAGTCGCTCAGTTGTGTCTGATTCTTTGCAACCCCATGGACTATACAGTCCGTGGAATTCTCCAGGCCAGAATACTGGAGTGGGTAGCCTTTCCCTTCTCCAGGGATCTTCCAAACTCAGGGATCAAACTCAGGTCTTCCACATTGCAGGCAGATTCTTTACTAGCTGAGCTACCAGGGAAGCCCAAGAATACTGGAGTGGGTAGCCTATCCCTTCTCCAGCAGATCTTCCCACCCCAGGAATGGAACTGGGGTATCCTGCATTGCAGGCAGATTCTTTACCAACTGAGCTATCAGGGAAGCCAGACAGCAGACTAGGAGAGGTGGACAAATCAGTCCTTACACAGTATGATAAAGGATGATGATAGAGGCTGAATGGGGTCATTGGACACACAAGTCGGGGCACTAACTCTAAGGGGCAAAGGCACAGAAGGCTTTCAGATGAAGGTGGTAGTAGGTGCTCAGATTGCATTTTATAAATTAAAAGATCTGTGGAGTAATGCATTTATCTTGGAGTTCAGGGACCTCTATCACTAACAGATGTATGATCTGAGACAAGTCCCTTCTGCTCTCTAGGATTCTTCCTTCTCCTCGAATGGAGAAGTGGTTGGATTCAACAATCCTCATCTGTTTTCTGTTTAAAGATCTTGATGGAATTTTCTAACCTATTGCAGTCTGGATAGACTGAAGGTTTTAAATTCAAGGCTCTATGCCCTTAACTTATTCCCCTTTGGGGGGTATTCCATTAAATGTCTATTTCTCTATTAGGAGCTGATATCATTTTCTTCAGCATTATTAATTTATACTTTGAGCTGTGCTTAGTCGCTTCAGTTGTGTCCAACTCTTTGTGACCCCATGGGCGGCAGCCTGCTAGGTTCCTCTGTCCATGGGGATTCTCCAGGCAAGAATACAGGAGTGGGTTGCCATGCCCTCCTCCAGGATACTTTTAGTAAATTATGATTGTGTTATCATCTAAAACAAACCCCAATATTTCAGTGGGTTAACACAATAGAATGATGTTTTTTCCTGTCCAGGTAATGATCCAATGAGCACTTTGACAATGAGCCTTCCTCACAGGCAGCCAGCGACCCAGGCTCCTTCTGTGTTGTGGGCTTGCTATCCCTTAGATCTCCACAATTCATTTGTTTTCCTGTGAAAGGAGAAGGTGGTGAAGATATCTAACCATCTCAGTTCAGAGGTGACATATATTATTTTTGATGGAATCTCATTTTTAAACTTAACACATGGCTTCACTTAAGAGTGAATGAAGAGTGAATGTAATAGGAAATTTTGTGGTGGTCCAGTGGTTAGAACTCACTCGGTGCTTTCACTGACATGGGCTGGGGACTGAGATCCTGCAAGCTGCACAGCATGACAGGGACCAAAAAGGAAAAAGAAAAAGATGCAAAAGGGACTGAGAAATGTAGATCTTGGCTAGGCAACAACAATTTTATTGTGAAAGGGGAACAGGAAGCTTCAGTATAACCCACACATCTCTGCCACGTGATCATTTCAACGACTGATACAACTCACTTGTTTGTTTATTTTCCAGCTGAAGAAGAGATCACTTTTTCAAGAATAGAGACTTCTAAGAAATCTGAAATAGTTTCTGAAAATCTCAGGTACAGTCATCTATAATTGTTTAGAAAGTAGAGCATGAACAATTGGCATTAAATTCGGACCATTGTTAGAATCATTTGTCCGTCAGTACTCTGGCTCTTTAAGGCACAAGTCAGAGGGTTATGTTTTAAGTCTAATCAGGCATTATGTCGCTGAGCAGGATCCTGGTGGGCCCTTCCCAAGACAGACCGCAGCACCCCACCCAGCCCATGTCCCCTGCTGTATGTAACTCCTCTCTGAAAATACATAGATGGTATTATAGAGTCGGACACAACTGAGTGACTTCACTTTCACTTCCTAAGTGGCACATACCCATTTTAAAAACTTCTTTAAGAGCCTATGTTTGTCTCATAGCTTAATTATGAACCCTTAGGAAAGGGTTCAGAGAAGGCAATGGCACCCCACTCCAATACTCTTGCCTGAAAATCCCCTGGATGGAGGAGCCTGGTAGGCTGCAGTCCATGGGGTCGCTGAGGGTCAGACACGACTGAGCAACTTCACTTTCACGCATTGGAGAGGAAATGGCAGCCCACTCCAGTGTTCTTGCCTGGAGAATCCCAGGGATGGGGGAGCCTGGTGGGCTGCCGTCTATGGGGTCGCACAGAGTCAGACACGACTGAAGTGACTTAGCAGTAGCAGTATCTGATTCATACTTCCTGAGTTATTTTACAGATGCTAAAACCTACCAAATGGAGGAAATGTACATTATATTTTCTTTTTTTTTTTCTGTCCGCACTGTATGGCATATAGGATCTTATTTTCCTGACTAAGGATGGAACTTGAGCTCCCTGCAGTGGAAGCTCAGAGTCTAAACCACTATACCACCAGGGAAGTCCCTACGTTAGGTTTTCTTATCTTGCTCTTTTATTTGTTTTAAAAGCTATTTTCATATCACATCCTATCTATATCTACAAGTTATTACTCCTATTTATTTCTGCATTTGGACAGTTCTGAAGAAATAAGAGAAAAGATCTTGAGTTTCTTTGACATCATTATAACAAAAATGAGGACATCTGAAGATGACGTCATCCCTTTGGAATCTTGCCAGTGTGAGGAGATCCTAGAGATTGTCATCATGCCTCTGGCTCACCATTTTCTTGCTTTGGGAGAAAACAACAAAGCCTTATATTACTTCCTAGAACTTGTGTCTGCTTATCTTATCTTGGGTGATAATTATATGGTAAGCTGTTTCTACTCAGATCACCTCCATCCTTGAGACAACTTACAGACCAGAGAGCCAGAAGGGAAGCTCTAGTGTTTTTTTTGTTTTGTTTTGTTTATTGCTCTGTGTTCTTGATTCCTGCCAGTACGCTCTTCCTTTGAAAACCAAATTGCTCAGAAGGCAAATGACCTGAGATTGAAAAAAGTCAGAACAAACCACAACTACCATTATACATTATATTGCCACCTTTAAAAACTTGCTATGGATTGTCTACCTATATGGACTCTGGTCTCAACTATTCAGTTTCGGTAGCATTTGTCCTCTGTCTTCCCCAAATATCTGTCAGCACAATACCTGTAGGTCTTTGAATAAGAACAAATCTAGTTCTACTCGTGTGATCTCTGAAGGGGCTCACTCACTTTGGTCTTCCTGTAATTTGTGCTGAATTATCATACATACCTTTAGGCTACCAAAGCACTAGTGAATGTTTCTCCAGGATAATTGTAAATAAGTTTCAGGGCAATAGGCCCTTAGAAATGTGGGGATTTGGTACATACAATTAAATGAAAGAATTCATTGTTAAGTTGGGAAGCCCAGAACTGAATAAAGATAAACAGGTTTCTGTACTACAGATATTCAGAGCCTTTATATGCTAAGATACACAGAAATCTCCTGGAGGGTTGGGCTAGGACTGGGACATATTATTTCTCTTAAACTTATTTGACTTTAGATCACTTTTCATAGAGTAGCTGGCTGGACTAAGCTTCCAAGAACTCATTTGAGGAAATGGCTTTCTGGGCCTTGCTTCATCTGACTTCCAGCCAGCTTCAGGAAGAGCTCCCCACACCTGCGTAGCCATGGTTGCCACCCTTCATGCCTGCTGGTGGAGCAATTCAGATTTTATAGTTGTGGCCTAATGAACCCCTACATCTCAGATTTAAATAAGATTTTTAAATTAAACTATTAAAAATGTCAGTAAGCTCTGGTTCTCTCAAGTATTTTGAAGGAAAGCCTCCTGTATGTATTTTACACACATATGTGAAAAAGAGGGTGATGTGGCCAGTGAATCCCAGAAAGAGAAGGTTTAGGTAGCCTCGGGGGCCAACTTGCTGAGCCTGTGCTCACCCACATCTCTCTGCAGGGAGTGATGAATGTTCAGGAAAACACTGATTGGAAGCAGAGCCTGGAGCAGGGTCCTGCGATGTGCCATTTGCATCCCACTCTCCCAGCAAAGAAACCTTGTCCCCCTCTTTCAGCCTTTTACACACACCACTCAGACTGGTTGAGACTTGGGGACATTGTCCACCTCATTTTACTCTTCAAGTCTGAGCTTGCCTTTGTGCTCACATGTGCCAAGACTCTCTTAACGATGTTCCATTGAAGATGAAGTGACAAAGGTTGTGCAGGGCCTTAACTTTCTCTTCTACCTCCCAAAGATGGCCCTGACCAGAAAAAAAAAATGGAAACAGTTCTTGATTCATTCCATAAGTAGAGACTGGCCTTCGTGGATGTGGGGATGGTCTCAGGAGCCGTGAGTACATAGCTGGAAATAGGGAAGCTGGGGATGAAATTACTCAAAGAGGGAAACTGCCCTGGGGAAAACTTCAGGTAAGATGTCTTACATGACAACACGAGGAAAGGAGATGACTAGATTCATGAGAGATTCAGTGACCAAGATGGACGTGAAGGTGATATGTATCTTCAGCAGGAACCTTCTCCACCTCTCCTTTCTGATCAGGGGCTAAAGGTAGAGATGGAATCAGGAGCTGGAGGGGTCCTGACTCTCTTCCTTCAGTAGAGGCTGAGGCAATGGCCCCTGTGGCCCCTGTGGTCCTGTTGACTCAACACTTTCTACTCCTTGTGCTGGTTGCAGGCTTACCTATATTTGAATGAGGGAGAGAGGTTGCTGAAAATTCTCAAGAAGGACAAATCTTGGAGTAAAACTTTTGAATGGGCTACCTTTTTTACCCTCAAAGGTCAGGTAAGAAATCATTAGACGCATGATTAATCTGTTATTTATCACTGGGGCTTTATACAGAAGAAGTAATAGAAGTCATTCCTATACTTTCTGCATCCTCCTCCCATCCTCTGCCACAGATCTTTTCCAAGACCCCAGGATCCCAAGCCCTGGCACTCAAACCTCCTCACCATCAATTTCTGCAGCAAGAGCTTCCTTAGCCTCTCAGTGACAGCGTTATGAAATATTTTTTGTAACAACCTCCAAAAAAGTGACAGGGATAAGTAAACATTTTCTCAGAGGTAGATTATGAACAGTGAGGATGGAAAATGCTAGTCATTCAACCATCCTTCCACAGATATATCCAAAAACATTTCAGATTATGCCAAGCACAGGGGGATTTTGTTCCTGGGCTTTACATTACTTTAAAAAATAGATCCCTAAATTATGTATTTTTGGAACATATACACCAAGCTTGGAATCATCGCCTTTTTCTTTCCTTTCTTCCCCTTTCTTCTTCTTCTAGGTCTGTTTCAACATGGGCCAGATGGTGCTTGCCAAAAAAATGCTGAGGAAGGCTCTGAAGTTCCTCAATAGAATCTTTCCTTACAACTTAATCTCCTTGTTTCTCCAGACTCGGGTTGAAAAAAACAGACATTTTCATTATGTGAATCAGAATCAACAGGCCCAAGAGAGCTCACCTCCAGGGTAAGGAAAGAGCTGCAGAGAGCTAGGGGTCTCATCTCACTCCCCAAAAGGAGAGAGACCTACACATAGTCCAACAGTCCTCAAAGAGTGGGCCCGTAACAGGTGCAAGGAGTCCAAGTGGCTCACTAGTGAGGGAAACGTGGGGGGCTCCCAGGCCAGGGCTGGGTTGCCTCAGAACAACTTAACAGGTAGCTTTTGCCAAAAGGAGTTCAGGTGACAAAAACTTAAAGGAGCCCTTTGCAAGATGAGCTCCAGTGCCTCCCCTACTCATCTCACCCGCTAACCCCTTGGCTATCCATGTTTCAATGGGAATTGCACCACCCGCTCCAAGAGCCTCAGTCAAAAGTCATCTTCCAATTCAGTGCTAAAACCCTGGGTATTGCCCCCGCCCCAGAGAAAAATGGCAGGTCCTGAAGACGAGTCCCTTGGACTGCAAGGAGATCCAACCAGTCCATTCTGAAGGAGATCAACCCTGGGATTTCTTTGGAAGGAATGATGCTAAAGCTGAAACTGCAGTACTTTGGCCACCTCATGCGAAGAGTTGACTCATTAGAAAAGACTCTGATGCTGGGAGGGCTTGAGGGCAGGAGGAGAAGGGGACGACAGAGGATGAGATGGCTGGATGGCATCACTGACTCGATGGGCGTGAGTCTGAGTGAACTCTGGGAGTTGGTGATGGACAGGAGGCCTGGCGTGCTGCGATTCATGAGGTCGCACAGAGTTGGACACGACTGAGTGACTGACCTGAGCTGAACTGACCTGAAGACATCTGCTAAAAGACAAAATGGCCCACCCATGTTTGTATCTCCATAGATAGAAAGATCTGTGGGTTACAGAGGGTGTCTATTGATCAAGATGATACCATTAAGATCTGTACATTTCAACATGTAAATTTTATCTATAAAAGAACTACAAAGAATACTGAGGTGGTGTAGGGGAGGGATACAGTGAGTAAAAGAACAGATGCAATGATAATGTTGATAGTTGTTGGAGCTGAATGCTGGGTACATATACCTCATATTTTTCTGTTTTATTGTGTATGTTTAAAATTTTCCACATCAAACTTTTTATAATATATTCTACCTACCTAGGAATTCACACCAAAAGAGGTGTCACCTAGTTGGGGATCTGGAGAACTGACAAATGATCTGTTTCACCTCGGGAGAGGCCAGTAGCAATGTTCCTACAGGTTCTGCTATGTCTATGAGCAAATGGCTGCAATCCTTTTGCAACCTCACCAAAAACTGCCTTCCCCAGTTTCCTGAAAGTCTCCTCTTGACTGGGGTAGGGTGGAGGGGGACAGGGTTGGAAATGAGGTAGAGCTGAGCCACTTGGAGGATGAAGTCAGGCTCCTGGGAATCTAAAGCCTGCTGCCTCAGAGGATGCCAGGAGGGGAGCAGGGGAGAGGCTCAGCAGAGATCTCTCTGAGAGATAAGAGAGAATTGAAGTTTGGGTCACAGAGAGTTGTCAGGTGAAATAAAGGATGCCTAGTTAAATTTGAAGTTCAGATCAATAATGATTGTTTTGTTTAGTATACATTATATCACACAAGATATTTAAGGCATATGCATTTTAAAATAATTGTTCTGAAATTCAGACTTAACTCAGCATCC
Organism: Aepyceros melampus; assembly: GCA_006408695.1. Classification (NCBI taxonomy): domain Eukaryota; kingdom Metazoa; phylum Chordata; class Mammalia; order Artiodactyla; family Bovidae; genus Aepyceros; species Aepyceros melampus. Next base: position 55,937 of record SJXQ01004075.1, on the reverse strand, counting down.
TATATTTTCATTCCCTAAATCCAGTAAGCCTAATATACAGCCCCATTTTGTAAAAGGAATGAGAAGTACCTGCACAAGAGGAGAAGGTGAAAATTGATGATCAGGAAGAAAGTACAGAGCTTAAAACACTCTCCAGTCAAAAGGTTCTCATCTCAAAAATAAGGACACAAAGAAATACTTTTAATGTCAGAGTTTCCATAGCTTCATGAACTCCCTGTTATAAGGGATTTTATATTCTCCATGTTTCCTTAGAACCTTTAAAAAATAATCTCCACAACAGAATGAATGTTGTCAGTGTCTGAACTGAGAGTACCTGGAGTTCTTCATTACGAATTTCTAGGATAAGGACTTCCCTGCTGATCCAGTGTCTTAAGACCCTGTATCCCAGTGCAGGGGGGGCCTGGGTTTGATCCCTGGTCAGGGAACGAGATCCCATATGCTGCAACTAAACTAAGACTCTGTACAGCCAAATAAATAAATATTCTTAAAAAAAAAAAAAAACTCTTGATATCTTTCTTCCTTCTCAACTTTATTTAAAATATCTTTTTTGATAGCTATTTAAAATTATATTTTGTTTTCTTGGCTTTGTTAAATTTTTATCACAAACAGAAAAGATTGGGGGTACATTATCAATTAAATGATTTGTGGAGGCTGAGACTGAGTCCCCAAACATTCTCAATAGGTGCTCAGTCATCCTTTCCTTGAATAATTCCAGCACAGGAAGTTCACCATCTCCTGTGACATTCCATCCCCTAGTCAGAATGTGGTTTGGACTGCTATGACAAAATGCCACAGGCTGGGTAGCTTATTAACAGCAGATTATTGCTCACAGTTGGGGAGGCTGGAAGTCTGAGGTCCTAGTGTCAGTATAGTGAGGCCAGGGCCCTCTTAAGACTTCTTGTCATGTCCACATTTGGGGGAAAGGAGCCAGAAAATTTTATAAGAGCTCTAATCTCATTCAAGAAGTTTCCACTAATCATAACCAAATCGTGTCCTAAAGGCCCCACTACTAATCCTGTAAATTTTCAGTTCAGTCAGTTCAGTCGCTCAGTCGTGTCTGACTCTTTGCGACCCCATGAATCCCAGCACACCAGGCCTCCCTGTCCATCACCAACTCCCGGAGTTCACTCAGACTCATGTCCATCAAATTGGTGATGCCATCCAGCCATCTCATCCTCTGTTGTCCCCTTCTCCTCCTGCCCCCAATCCCTCCCAGCATCAAAGTCTTCTCCAATGAGTCAACTCTTCCCATGAGGGGGCCAAAGTACTGGAGTTTCAGCTTTAGCATCAGTCCCTCCAAAGAAATCCCAGGGTTGATCTCCTTCAGAATGGACTGGTTGGATCTCCTTGCAGTCCATGGGACTCTGAAGAGTCTTCTCCAACACCACAGTTCAAAAGCATCAATTATTCGGAGCTCAGCTTTCTTCACACTCCAACTCTCACAGCCACACGTGACCACTGGAAAAACCATAGCCTTGACTAGACAGACCTTTGTGGGCAAAGTCATGTCTCTGCTTTTGAATATACTATCTAGGTTGGTCATAACTTTTCTTCCAAAGAGTAAGCGTCTTTTAATTTCATGGTTGCAATCACCATCTGCAGTGATTTTGGAGCCCCCCAAAATAAAGTCTGACACTGTTTCCACTGTTTCCCCATCTATTTCCCATGAAGTGATGGGACCAGATGCCATGATCTTCGTTTTCTGAATGTTGAGCTTTAAGCCAACTTTTTCACTCTCCTCTTTCACTCTCATCAAGAGGCTTTTTAGTTCCTCTTCACTTTCTGCCATAAGAGTGGTGGCATCTGCATATCTGAGATTATTGATATTTCTCCCAACAATCTTGATTCCAGCTTGTGTTTCTTCCAGTCCAGCGTTTCTCATGATGTACTCTGCATATAAGTTAAATAAGCAGGGTGACAATATACAGCCTTGACGTACTCCTTTTCATATTTGGAACCAGTCTGTTGTTCCATGTCCAGTTCTAACTGTTGCTTCCTGACCTGCATATAGGTTTCTCAAGAGGCAGGTCAGGTGGTCTGGTATTCCCATCTCTTTCAGAATTTTCCACAGTTTATTGTGATCCGCATAGTCAAAGGCTTTGGCATAGTCAATAATGCAGAAATAGATGTTTTTCTGGAACTCTCTTGCTTTTTCCATGATCCAGCAAATGTTGGAAATTTGATCTCTGGTTCCTCTGCCTTTTCTAAAACCAGCTTGAACATCTGGAAGTTGACAGTTCACGTATTGCTGAAGCCTGGCTTCAAGAATTTTGAGCATTACTTTACTAGCATGTGAGAGGAATGCAATTGTGTGGTAGTCTGAGCATTCTTTGGCATTGCCTTTCTTTGGGATTGGAATAAAAACTGACCTTTTCCAGTCCTGTGGCCACTGCTGAGTTTTCCCAATTTGCTGGCATATTGAATGCAGCACTTTCACAGCATCATCTTTCAGGATTTGAAATAGCTCCACTGGAATTCCATCATCTCCACTAGCTTTGTTCATAGTGATGCTTTCTAAGGCCCACTTGACTTCACATTCCAGGATGTCTGGCTCTAGGTGAATGATCATACCATCATGATTATCTTGGTAGTGAAGCTCTTTTTTGTACAGTTCTTCTGTGTATTCTTGCCATCTCTTCTTAATATCTTCTGCTTCTGTTAGGTCCAGACCATTTCTGTCCTTTACCGAGCCCATCGTTGCATGAAATGCTCCCTTGGTATCTCTAATTTTCTTGAAGAGATCTCTAGTCTTTCCCATTTCTGTTCTTTTCCTCTATTTCTTTGCACTGATTGCTGAAGAAGGCTTTCTTATCTCTTCTTGCTATTCTTTGGAACTCTGCATTCAGATGCTTATATCTTTCCTTTTCTCCTTTGCTTTTTGCCTCTCTTCTTTTCACAGCTATTTGTAAGGCCTCCCCAGACAGCCATTTTGCTTCTTTGCATTTCTTTTCCATAGGGATGGTCTTGATCCCTGCCTCCTGTACAATGTCATGAACCTCATTCCATAGTTCATCAGGCACTCTATCTATCAGATCTAGTCCCTTAAATCTATTTCTCACTTCCACTGTATAATCATAAGGGATTTGATTTAGGTCATACCTGAATGGTCTAGTGGTTTTCCCTACTTTCTTCAATTTAAGGCTGAATTTGGCAATAAGGAGCTCATGATCTGAGTCAGAGGCAGTCACTTTTAGGAGTTAGAATTTTAAACTTGGGGGGATGAATTCAGACCACAGGAGAATGGATTTGTTTAAAGTACTCATTTCGTTTGTTGAGCTAAGACCTAGGTCCTGACAGCCATGTGTATAGGAAATGACACACGGGACTGGCTAGGCTGGAGGTGGCCAGGGCTGGAGTCCCAGCACTGTTACATTCTAGCTCTGTTACTTTTACTTAATTACTTAACCTGAGTCTCACTCTCTGCTTATGTAAAATGGGGTTAATTATTCCTTCCTTTCCTATGGGGTTGTCCTCAGATTCAAATGAGATAAAATTATATAAATGTGCTTTTTAAATAATTTCACTTAAATGGCAGTGACCTGACAGGGACAGGTCTTATATATAAATAAATTGTAAATAAATTTATAGATGTAAATAAAATGATTTACATATGTGCTTTTAGATAAAAATAATTTATCTTAATTAATCACCACAAAACATTCTGGTTTCCATTGTGCAGTGGAGAAAATGGGCTTCATAAAAACGAATATGCATATACAACAAGGTCCTGCTGTACATATAGCACAAGAAACTATATTCATATTCTGTGATATATCACAATGGAAAAGAATATTTTTAAAAATAATATATACATATGTCTATGTGTGTAATTGAATCACTGCTATACAGCAGATATTAACACAACATTTGTAAATCAACTGTATATCAATAAAAAATATTGCTTGCTGAAACTGAAAAACAATTAATGTGCACGTTAATTCACATGTAGGGCTTCCCTGATAGCTCAGTTGGTGAAGAATCTGCTGGCAACGCAGGAGACCCCGGTCCGATCCTGGGTTGGGAAGATCCGTTGGAGAAGGGAGAGGCTACCCACTCCAGTACTCTTAGGCTTCCATGGTGGCTCAGCTTGTAAAGAATTTGCCTGCAATGCGGGAGATGTGGGTTCCATCCCTGGGTTGGGGAGATCCCCTGGAGAAGGGAAAGGCTACTCACTGCAGTGCTGCCTGGAGAATTCCATGGACAGTACAGTCCATGGGGTCACAAAGAGTCGGGCACAACATGTAAACTTAAATTACATGTACGGGAAACAGGCCGGAAACTCAAGTTTATTCAGACCCCCAAGCCGGTACTGAGGACTCTGCACCTGTGCTTGCCTCAGGTATGTTGGTGCTGATACCTTTTTCTTTTGTCCCGTATGTATCCTTTAATAGGAAGAAGAGGCTGGCACAGCTTTACCAGCAAACCACGTGTTTCTCCTTGCTGTGGCAAATCTATAGCTTAAATTTTTTTTTCCACTACAAGTATTATTGTCACCTGGCAGCTCTGATGCAAGTGAATACTGCACTGGAAACTCAAGATGATTTCCAGGTAGGGTATTTTTATAGCTGCTTTTTACATATCTGAATCTCATTTGGAGAGAAAAGCCTGATGAAATCAAAATTCAAAATCATAAAAGCCTTCCAGGCTGAACTGTTCTGCTGAGGCCCACAGTTGTCAAACATTTTGATCCCAGAATCCCCTTATACTTTTAATAATTGAGGACCTCCCATAGCTTTTTATGGGCTTCCCAGGTGGCTCAGTGGTTAAAGAAGACGCCTGCAATGGAGGAGATATGCAGGAGGCATAGGTTTAATCCCTGGTCGGAAACATCCCCTGGAGACGGGCATGGTAACCCACTCCAGCCTTCTCGCCTGGAGAATCCCATGGAGAGAGGAGCCTGGTGGACTGCAGTCCACAGGGTCATAAAGAGGCGGAAGTGACTGACATGCATGCAATAGCTTTTATGTGGCTTTGTATATGTCTATGGGCTTATATACTTTTATATGGGTTCATATATTTATATAGGTTGTATCTATGATATTGCCATATATGAAACAAAAATGGAGGTACTTTAAAAATATTTTGGGGGGACTTCCCTGGCAGTCCAGTGGTTAAGACTCCATGCTTCCACTGCAGGAGGCCCAGGTACCATCCCTGGTCAAGGAACTGGGAACCTACTTAAAAAAAAAAAGTTAAAGAAAATAAACCAATGACATATGAATATAATTAACATTTTCATTGGAAAAAATGCTATTTCCCCAAACAAAAAATTTAGTGAGAACGGCATGTATTACATTTTGCAAATACCTTAATGTCTGATTTCACAGAAGACAGGCTAAAATCTCAATCTGCTTCTATCTTCACTTCCTTATAATGTCACCTGATTTCTCTCCTGGAAAACTCCACATTGTACACATAAGAGGATGAAGGTGAAAAGGAAAATGTAAAAGGATAATTCTTTTTAAAAAAGATAAAATCATTCCCTGCTCATCCAAATGTTAAGACTCTGTGCTCGCACCTTTCACTGCCTCAGCTCAATCCTTGGTCTAGGAACTAAAATCCCATAAGCTGCACAAAATTGCCAAAACGAAAAAATGTAAAAGAGCACACATCAAAGACTTTATTGAGCACATTAAAATTAGTGAGAGAACTAGTAAGATGTTACAACTGGTTGCCAGGAGAATTTAATTTATGAATGTATGCAAAACTAGTCAAGTCACAGAGCAAGAATAAAATCACTTATATTCCACCAAACATTTATATTTCTGTGAAAAAGACCCATTTACATTATTATCAGTTTTCTATAGTATACAGAATTGTAAAGTAGCCCAGTGACAGTGAAAAGCAGAGATTACCTTGGTAAGTAAGCTGGACAGGACCCATTTTGATTTTGTTTTGTTTTATTTTGGCCCATTTCAAATTCTTTCACTATTTTTCCTGAGCCGAATCTTTTGATGTTATGCAATTAGCTTTGATCTCTTCACACCCTGAGTTCCTAGAATGGTGTCTGCCATGTAGTAGGTACTCAACAAATATTTTTTTGAACGAAATGCTTTATTCTCCTTCATCCTTGGGGCTAGCTCCTAAAAATGTGGTGGAGTAAGGGGCAGGGAAGACATAAAAGGGAAAAGTCAAAATGGGAAAGTGAATCAAAAGATGCTTCTTAACAAGATAGCTGTGACTGAGGCCAGAAGAGGAGGGAAAATCTCCCCTGGGTGTTCAAAGCAGATGAGCTGCTCTGTGTAGGATAACAGTGAGAAACAGAATGGGCACCAGGAGAGTAGTTTCCAGGGCTTCCCCCGTGGTCCAGTGGCTAAGAATCTGCCTGCCAGTGCCGGGGACACGGGTTCAATCCCTGGTCTGGGAAGAGTCCACGTGGTGCGGAGCCACTGAAAGCCCACAGGCCACAGCTACTGGAGCCTGGGTTCCTAGAGCGTGGACTCCGCAAGAGAGGCCCCGGCAACATAGAGTAGCCCCTGCTCACCACAGCTAGAGAAGGTGCATGCACAGCAGTGAAGACCCAGTGCAACCAAATGTTAATAGAGACAGAAAGTAGTAATAACAAAGAAAATAATTATTTTTAAAAAGACCGAGAGAGAAGTTTCTAGGACTCTTCGTCTGTCTGTGGTGTGACTACTAGCAAATCACATAACCTGTAGCTTTATATTTTCCCCACAAAGTGAAGCAGTTGGCCTCAATTCTCTTGGTCCGAATCTGAGAAGAACTAGGCTTTATTATAGATGTGATTTTTCATTTGCCCAACAATTCTCTTTCTCTCACCCCTTGTTTCCTCCCTACTGGCCACATTATCTTGAAACACATTCTAAACAAGAAGTAAAGGAATTCCCTAAATGCCTCCAGACCATTCTACCATACGAGGTTCTGTCTTTCTTCTGTTTGTATTTTTCAAAATAGTTTATATGTATTCTGAGCTTTGTAGGAGTTTTGGTGTTTTTATTTTTAGTAGTAAACTGTGTCTGTAGCAGGGACTCTCTTCAGCCTTCTCTAAACATTTCTATCTTCTAGCAAGTTTATCATTTTTAAAGAGCTGTTTAAAGAATAGAGTAACAAACTTCTCAAAATCTCCCAGATAAGTTTAGAACTAATCCTTACTTCTTTTTTTAAAAAGCAAACAAAACCAAATCAACCTTTCTTTATTGTTAAATAGCAAAAGTAATACATGCTTGTTATAACACTAAATTAAACATCACAGAAATGCATAAAATAAAAAGTTCTTCAAATTTTTCCTCCAACTGCAACAAATAGGTAAACTGCTTTTTACAGTTTGGAATAAATCCTTCCAGGCCTTCTGGTACGCAGTCATATATCCACATATATAAACTATTGCTTTTATTTTTCACAAAAATTCAAGTTCTTAATATTTTGTCAAGGACTCTCTATGGGCTAAAGGGGCCATTGAGCTTGTCTTATATAGTTCATGTTTAATTCATGAACTCATGCATTAAACTGCAGCAACTCAGCTTAATTTCTGTATCTAAGCCTATGGTTTGGTCAAATGTCCAGCTCCATTCCAAAGCTCAATGAATCCATGTTTACTGGCAGATATTGGGTGATATCCTGGTCTTTCTGCTTTGGGTTCCATCTAAGTCTTGCCCCATCTCTCCTCCTTTCCTCCACTGCTGCCATTTCAGATCATTAAGGCCTACCTGGACTATTCGCTGTACCAACATCTAGCTGGCTACCAGGACGTGTGGTTCAAATACGAGGTCATGGCCATGAAGCAGATCTTCAACCTCCCCCTGAAACGCGAGAGCGTTGAAATCATGACCTATGTGGCTGATAGGCTTGGTTATATCAAGCTCCTAATGGGTCACTTGGACTTGGCCATTGACTTAGGTAAGGGCTGGCTGGCCAAGAAAGGGCATGCCCATACAAGTAATAACCAGAACTATACTGGAATTGTTTTGTTCCCAGGTTCTCGAGCCCACAAGATGTGGTCATTGCTTCGGAATCCCAATAAACACTATCTGGTCCTCTGCTGGCTTTGTAAATCCCTCTTCTTGAAAAACAGGTATTTATCTCGAGGAACTTTCCAAAATGAGAGGAAGAAAGATGTACTTATGGAATGTTCTGGATTTACTAACCCTGCCATAGGATGGGAAAGGGAGTAGGGTTTACCAAAAGCTGGTGTAATCGATGATCACCACCCTTTGGATGTCACTGCTCTCTCACAGAACTCGTTCCCAGGCACCGTATCTACCCTGGTCGCTCCGGCCAGCAACTGGAAGGGGGCCAGACAGTCAACTCCTGTGTGTGGGGATCAGGCCTCCACCACTGCCAGGGGGCAGAAAGGGAATGCTCTCATAGGAGAGGCAAATGCCCAGAGAACAGCAACCAAGACCAGACGGCCAGGGCAAGTTGGTCTGATTCTGGCCACCCTCATAGAGACGTCTGTGAAAGAACAATTAAACAGAGTCAATTTGAGATTTAAGAGTAGGTTTGAAGTCTGTTTCAGGATTGTATTTGGTTCTGCATTACCAGGCAGGACTGAGACTAGAACTGAATTTCCTTCTCTTCCCCTACCATTTTTTAATCCTACCACCTTTTTTTTTCATAGATACAAGCAGCTGATCCAGGTTCTGGGGTGGCTGTGGGATCTTTCTGTAGCAGAAGAGCACATCTTCAGCAGGGCGTTTTTCTATTTTATTTGCTTGGATATCATGCTTTATTCTGGTGAGCATGACCTTGGAATTTATGAGGACTGGGAGCCACGGCGCTTGTGTTGGTGTGGTGTGGCAGTGGTCAGGGCAGGGGTATTGAGACCTGTGGGTTTCTGGCTCAAAAGACATACAGGAAAGGGAAGGAGAGAGCCTGGCGTTATGAGATAAGGAGCCATCTAGAAAGTGCAAGAATTATAAAGGACCAAGAAGAAAGAAAGTTTAGAATTTACGCGGCCAGTTAACGTGTCAGATCATTCGTCACACAGTGATAGTGGTCGTGACTGACGGTGTCTTGCTATGTACCTTCCACCGGGGTATTCAATTTTTAACAGGATATGCTTAGAGATTTCATGCTTTAGAGTGAAGGACAGGGCTGCTAATGCTGAGGGTTTCATTGACTGGTAGCTGTTGGTGATTTGGAAAACTAGTTCTTTTCTGATAACTTCAAGTTATACCAGGCAGGCAGGCCTCAATGTGCATATTAAACCGGAGCTGCCAACCTGGGCATTCTTTTTCCCACCTGTATGTTCAAAAGGGGATGCAGCTATTGCTGCCAGCAGGGAAGGGTGGATGGGAAGATTGAGAAGTCCCAGCCTGCACTGAGGCTGATTCCTTAGATGCGAGCAGGGAGGTTGGTTTAACCCCCACTTCTGCCTGGTTGACACTATGTACTTGTAAGTTATATGCATAAACTTCCACAAAAGCAGAAGCTCAGTGAACACAGCCACCTGGTTGTTGCAATCTACGGGGCCCTTTGGACTCATAAAGTAATCAGAGACTGAGACCTCTCCTCACAGCCAGAAAGATGATGCTATTCCTCCACTCTCAATCTACCAGCCAAGCTCTCCTGTTTCTCTTTTATTTAAGGCTTTGTTTATAGACCCTTTGAAGAGTGTCTGCAATTCATACACCAAAATGAAGACAACAGAATCCTCAGATTCCAAAGTGGAATGCTCTTGGGACTTTACTCGTGTATCGCTATCTGGTAACACTGTTGCGTAACACTACATTCCCAAATCTGAAAATGTTGAATCCTGAAAGAGTTCTATGAGATTTGCTAAAAAGGAAGGAAAGAAAGGGAGAGTAATTTTTAAGACAGATTGAAGGTGACAGAGCAGATTTACTCAGAAAGGCACCTTGGGGATTACCTAGTTCATCCCCCTCAACCAAGGCCAGAGCAGTGATGCCACTTAAATTGTATTCAGTGCAACAAGCATTTATCTCATACAAAGCATGTTGCGTTAATACAGAGATGGATAAGAAAAGAGTACTTGCTTCTGAGAAGTGTTGGGATTTGAGGGAGACTAATATATAGCACACTCGCCCTCTCCCCACCTCCAAGATGGAATCGTAATCACTGTTGATAGAGTCCATATTGGAGGACATGGCTTATATCTGCAGAGAAGTGAGCTTCTTGATATTGAACCTCAGGATTAGACTTCCCTATCAGCAGCATGAAGTTCTGAAAACTCTGCCCTTTCTCCACCCCATTAAGGCAGGTAGTACCACGCTCCCTGTGTGGGCACCAGGCTCTCACTGGCTCTCAAGATGAAAGAGAGTTACACCTGCCTAATTCCTCTCCCAAAGTCACCAGCCAACCAAGTCACTCCTTACCACTGGAGGTATGAGTGAGGCAGGGAAGGAAATGGAGAGTTTTGCACCTGTGGAGCTCCCTCACATGGAAGGAAGCTTCAGGAGGGTGGAATAAGCAGGCCTCCTACCCCATTAACCCATTAAGCCATTAACCTGCTAAAGCTTCATCTTTTAACCCTTACATTTTAAACTCAGTAAGGCTGCAACTGTGACCTTAGCTTCAGGGAAGTAGATTAATAGTAAGGCTCCAGAACATTAACTAAATTACTGCCACAGCCATCCCCAAGACTTGAAAGTTATTCTCTATTCCATTTCCCATCTCAAATTATAGCTCCCTCCCTCATGGCTCAGCTGGTAAAGAATCTGCCTGCAATGCAGGAGGCGCCAGTTTGATTCCCAGGTTGGGAAGATCCGCTGGAGAAGGGATAGATTACCCACTTCAGTACTCTTGGGTTTCCCTTGTGGCTAGCAGGTAAAGAATCCACCGACAATGCAGGAGACCTGGGTTCAATCACTGCATTGGGAAAATCCCCTGGAGAAGGGACAGGCTACCCACTCCAGTAGTTTGGCCTGGAGCATTCCATGGACAGGATCTTGGCAGGCTACAGTCCATGAGGTTGTAAAGAGTCAGACATGACTGAGCGACTTTCACACACCCTTCCTATCTCAAATTACATATGCAGTCATGTAGTCCAATATTTAGAGATTTTATGATGTTAAAAGACAATGCAAAGACATTCTGGTATAAAGTGCCACAGACTAGAGCAGTTTCATATTCAAATAGAAATCTCCTCTTACTATAAAACTCATTGGGAGAAATTAAAATCCAAAAATTTGGATTTAAAATTTAATTTATGCTTTGCTAGCTAAAGTCTAAAGAAATAGAAGTCCAAGTCAAATTAATTTGCACATGTGAATTAAAGTTCAAGAATCTAAAATTCAAAAATCGCCTTAATTTCCTATTCTACTCTATCTTCCCTGAGGAATTCTTGCAACAACTGTAGCTTAAGACAAAACTACTCCCACTTTATGGGCATAGGAATCTTCTGGAGAGTCCATTAACTCAGATTTCTGGTTCCATCCCTAGAGTGTCTGATTCAGCAGATCTAGATTGGACCAGAGAGCTTGCATGTCTAAGAAGCACTCAAGTGATGCTGACGATTCCTTTTTATGGTCCACACTTTGAGTAGTATTAGCCTGGGCTCTCTATCTTTGTAATCAGCCTGCTCTGTTTCACTTTTTAATTTTTTCCCTTGGCCACATTGCACAGCTTGCAGGATCTTAGTTCCCTGACCAGGGATTGAACTGGGGCCCTCAGTAGTGGAAGCACAGAGTCCTAACCCCTGGACCACCAGGGAGTTCCCTCATTTTTTAGAGTCAGAGGGTTAAATGGTACCTAATATTATCCAAGTATTCCCCCCAATTCTATTAATTTCAAATTATCAAAAAAGTTATATTCTGTCCTTGCTCCATATCAGATATTTCCCCTGAATAGGCCAGTGGCAGGCTTCCAGAGACCCACATTCTCATAGCTACACCTCTAGAGAGACTCATTTCAGAAAACCAGCCCATTCTAAGGGTGATATGGATTTTTCTTATTCTTCTGTGGTAATATAGGTATGCCAGACTTCAGGAATGGAACAGCTTTCACGTATTTTCCAATAGAGCCAAAAATCTTGTGTCAAGAAGAACCCCAACAGCTCTTTACTGCATAAGCATCAGTAGGTACATGGAAGGACAAGTTCTCTACCTTCAAAAGCAAATTGAAGAACAGTCAGAGAATGCTCAAGACAGTGGAGTCGACCTGCTCAAGGTAAGGCCCCTTCTTTGATCTCTAGGGGACTTCATATCTTAAATGGCTTTTTCTCTACCTTCTGTGATAATTATTTTCTCTGATTGTAGAAGTTCTACCTGTTGTAGGGTAAGTTTTTGAAGGTAATTCTATCCCCATAATTAGAATATGAATTGCCTTACTTACCTTACTACTGAGAGATAACCACTTTATGCATGTTGAGAAATCACTTTCCAAATTTTCTTCTATGTATGTGCATGCATTTCCATTTTTTAAAACTTACTACTAAATAAGATATATTTATGAATCGTGCTCCTGCTCATGATCAGTCACATCAGTCATATCTGACTCTTTGCGACTATGGACTGTTGTCTGCCAGGGTTCCTCTGTCCGTGGGCTTCTCCAGGCAAGAATACTGGAGTGAGTTGCCATGCCCTCCTCCAGGAGATCTTCCTGACCCAGGGATCAAACCCGTATCTCCTGCAGCTCCTGTGTTGGCAGGCAGATTCTTTACCACTGAGTCACCTGGGAATCCCATCCCAAAGACAGAGCAGGCTAAAAACACAATAGTCGCTATTGGTATGGCGGCAAAGATAAGTTAAGCATTCTCTTTGTACTTTAGGAGTCTGTGATTTCAAGGTGATGGAGGTGAGAAGCCCAGGATTGGGAGGGAGTTGTAGAGGTGGGGAGTAGAAAGAATAAAAGAGCTCCAAAGAACACAAAATCAAACTTGGCGTTTCCCGCTGAACACAGAGCAATACCTTTTACATATGTTACTGAAGCAACCTTGGCTTCCTTCTCTCAAGCACAGTAAAGCGGAGCTAGTTACATTGAGCTGTGATGAGGAAAAGTGGAGCCTTCACTGTAAGGTGCCAGGTGAGGGGTCCAGGGCAGCGAATACTCAGAAAACCTGAACTCCCCAATAGGCTTCAAGGAAGCATTTTTAAAGGCAAGAAGGAGAGAAGTCACAGGGTACATGATTAGCTCATGCACAGTTCTCTGATTGGTTGATGGTGAGGAAGCAGAGGAGTGTCCCAGAGGTTGCCATGATCAATCCTCAGGCTCCAGTAGGTCTGGGGCTACATCCTGTGGTCATGAAGTAGTTAACTTCTCCCAGCTGGTGGGAGTTTCAGCATCTGTAGGGGCGGCAGAGCCTGGTGGGCTGCCGTCTCTGGGGTCGCACAGAGTCGGACACGACTGAAGCGACTTAGCAGCAGCAGCAGCAGCAAAATAACTCAGGAAATGCATAACAGGTACTGTTATCTAGTTACTTCAGGGAGGAACTAAAGAGCCTGTGGCTGCCATATGGCAGATGTACTGTTTAAACTGTTGTCAATTCTCCTGGCCTAACTGCTATTCTTGTCCCTACACGGTCATATCCCTTCAGCCGTTAATTCTGGAGCCAGGCTTCCGTGACTACTGGGGCTACATCCTGTGGTCATGAAGTAGTTAACTTCTCCCAGCTGGTGGGAGTTTCAGCATCTGTAGGGGCGGCAGAGCCTGGTGGGCTGCCGTCTCTGGGGTCGCACAGAGTCGGACACGACTGAAGCGACTTAGCAGCAGCAGCAGCAGCAAAATAACTCAGGAAATGCATAACAGGTACTGTTATCTAGTTACTTCAGGGAGGAACTAAAGAGCCTGTGGCTGCCATATGGCAGATGTACTGTTTAAACTGTTGTCAATTCTCCTGGCCTAACTGCTATTCTTGTCCCTACACGGTCATATCCCTTCAGCCGTTAATTCTGGAGCCAGGCTTCCGTGACTCACTGGAGGCCTGGGGATGGACTATATAGCTTTTCTACAGACAAGTGGGAGGCAGAGAATGTGGTGTGAGTGGTTTGTTCTGGGAACGCCCTGTAGGGTTGATTACATACAGCAGATGTTTAATTTCTTGAATAAATAATTGACAGATGAAAACATGTAACAGGTTTATCATTACCATCATTCTAAATTCCATATATATGTGTAAGTATACTGTATTGATGTTTTTCTTTCTGGAGAGGGTGGGATGGGTTGGCAGAGTGGCAATGTAACATGTGTGATATCATAAGCGAAACGAATTGCCAGTCCAGGTTTGATGCAGGATGCAGGATGCTAGGGACTGATGCACGGGGATAATCCAGAGAGAGGGTGTGGGGCGGGAGGGTGGAGGTGGGGGTCGGGATTGGGAGTTCATGTACACTCATGGCTAATTCATGTCAATGTGTAACAAAACGAATACAGTATTGTAAAGCAAAAAAAAAAAAAAAAAAAAAAAGAAAACATGTAACAGTTTAGTCAGGAAGAATCTATGTTTCAGTCCATTTCTATGATACTGAGGTTTGTTGTTGTTATTCTGTCATGTCTGACACTGTGACCCCATGGACTGCAGCACGCCAGGCCTCCCTGTCCTCACTGTCTCCTGCACTTTGCTCAAACTCGTGTCCACTGAGTCAGTGATGCCATCCAACTGTCTCATTCTCTGTCACCCCCTTCCCCTCCTGCTTTTAGTCTTTCCCAGCATCAGAGTGTTTTCCAGTGGGCCAGCTCTTCCCATTAGGTGGCCAAAGTAAAGCTTCAGCTTCAGCATCGATCCTTCCAATGAACATTCAGAGTTGATCTCCTTTAGGATTGATTGGTTTGATCTTCTTGCAGTCCAAGGGACTCTCAAGAGTCTTCTCCAACACCACAGTTTGAAAGTAGCAATTCTTCAGTACTCAGCCTCCTTTACGGTCCAACTCTCACATCTGTACATGACTACTGGGAAAACGCTAGCTTTGACTATACAGACCTCTGACAGCTAAGTGATGTCTCTGCTTTTTAATATGCTGTCTAGGTTTGTCATTGCTTTTCTTCCAAGGAGCAAGTGTCTTTTAACTTCAAGCCTGTAATCTCTGTCCCCAGTAATTTTGGAGCCCAAGAAAATAAAGTCTATACTGTTTTCATTTTTTCCCCATCTATTTACCATGAAGTGATGGGACTGGATGCCATGATCTTAGTTCTTTGAATGTTGAGTTTTAAGCCAGCTTTTTCACTCTCCTCTTTCACCTTCCTCAAAAGGCTCTTTAGTTCCTCTTTATTTTCTGCCATTAGGGTGGTGTCATCTGCATATCTGAGGTTATTGATATTTCTCACAGCAATCTTGATTCCAGCTTGTGATTCATCCAACCTGGCATTTCACATGATGTACTCTGCACATAGTTTAAATAAGCAGAGTGACAATATACAGCCTTGATGTACTCCTTTCCAAATTTTGAACCAGTTCGTTGTTCCATGTCCAGTTCTTCCTGTTGCTTCTTGACCTGCATACAGGTTTCTCAGGAGGCAGGTAAGGTGGTCTGGTATTCCCATCTCTTGAAGAATTTTCCAGTTTGTTGTGATCCACATGATCAAAGGCTTTAGTCAATGAAGCAGAAGTAGAAGCTTTTCTGGAATCCTTTGCTTTTTCTACGATCCAACAAATGTTTGCAATTTGATCTCTGGTTCCTCTGCTTTCAATGATATTGAAGTAAATGAAATAAAAGAATAAGACCATTGTCTTGTTGATGGTCAAATTAGCAGACAACAGAGAAGACACTAATACTCTGAAGGACTCTCATAAACTTTCTAGAGAGCATTCTGGCAAAATGCATAAATATCTTTAAAATATGCACATCATTTAATTCTCCTCCTAGGAATGACCCTAAGGAAATAATCAGATGGTAAATAAAAATTATATATATATAAAGATGTTGATCTCAGATTTATAGTATTAAAAAACTAGGGGAAAAAAGTGATATGCCTTTCAAAATGCTGGTTATCTCTGCAGGAGGAAATGGCAACCCACTCCATCATTCTTGCCAGGGAAGTCCAACGGAAAGAGAAGCCTGGCAGGCTACAGTCCATGGGTTCACAAAAGCAATGGACACAACTTGAGAAAAAAAAAAATATATATATATATATATATAAACATTAAGACACTTTCACATTAAAAAATCTGAATTTCTGACTCTTCTTTTAAAAATTGCAGTATCTGGTGACTCTAAGCTCCAATTCTAAGGGGCAGCTATTGGCTGGAACTGATGAAGTGTGGCATTTAGGTCATACTCTCTCCGTATGACATAATCTCCTTGCTTCTTGTCTTATCTCTTATTTATGTTTCTTTCATGACTCTGTCAGCATTTGGATTTGTGAGATCTGATGTTAACGAATCATATCACTGGGAAAAGTTCATAATGTTGTGCTAAATGAGAAAAAAATATTTTGAATTGCTGTTTAGTATGATACCACTTGTGGTGAGTATGAATATGAGTGTGTGTGCGTGTGTGTGTGATAGTGCCAACTGACGTTTCAAGTTAGATTTTGTTCAGGGTTCTTCAGTTCAGTCGCTCAGTCGTGTTCTACTTTTTGCGACCCCATGAATCGCAGCACACGTGGCCTCCCTGTCCATCACCAACTCCCAGAGTTCACCCAAACTCTGTGCATCAAGTCAGTGATGCCATCCAGGCATCTCATCCTCTGTCGTCCCCTTCTCTTCCTGCCCCCAATCCCTCCCAGCATCAGGGTCTTTTCCAATGAGTCAACTCTTCGCATGAGGTGGCCAAAGTATTGGAGTTTCAGCCTCAGCATCAGTCCTTCCAATAAACACCCAGGACTGGTCTCCTTCAGAAAGGACTGGTTGGATCTCCTTGCAGTCCAAGGGACTCTCAAGCGTCTTCTCCAACACCACAATTCTAAAGCATTAATTCTTCAGCGCTCAGCTTTCTTCACAGTCCAACTCTTACATCCATACATGACCACAGGAAAAACCATAGCCTTGACTAGATGGACCTTTGTTGGCAAAGTAATAACTCTGCTTTTTAATATGCTATCTAGGTCGGTCATAACTTTCCTTCCAAGAAGTAAGCGTCTTTTAATTTCATGGCTGCAGTCACCATCTGCAGTGATTTTGGAGCCCCCCCAAATAAAGTCTAACACTGTTTCCCCATCTATTTCCCATGAAGTGATGGGACCAGATGTCATGATCTTAGTTTTCTGAATGTTGAGCTTTAAGCCAACTCAGGGTTCTTACCGAGGATTATAGCTGTAGCTTGGAGAACAGCCTCCCAGAGAGCTTTTGAGTAACTGCTCTGAGGAAGTAAGGAAGAGGTTTTTTTCCTGAGAAAACCACCAAGATTACTGCTAATCACAAAGAACGACATCACAAGTTAATGATTTTAACATTAACATTTTGCATTCTATGTATAGAAGATGCAAGGATTTGGATTCATTGAAATTATTCCTTAATTTGCATCTTAACTATCTATGACCAATATGCAAAGCACAGAACACTTCCTGTTTTTCTCAGGCACGCCATTGGTGGGTGGCTGCAGTGACTGATGGCTTGATTCTTGTAAAACTGGGATGGTGGGCAACATTCCCTGTCCATAGCAAAGAAATTAAAATGTGTATCCAAATATCAAAGTGTATATCCAAATGTCAAAATAATTTTTTTTTAGGTTTAGGGTTATGAGTGATTCTTTTTTTTCTTATCATTTTTTTAAAAAATTCTGTGCTGTTTGTTTTTCCCCTTTTCAGTGTTTATATTTTTTTTTTCAGTTGAGGTATAATTCTTTAAATTTTAAAAATTATAGTGCTTTGGTAAACAAAAGAAAATGTTGCTACTGTTACTGAACTGAACTTGGGTCTGCTTGCTGGCCACATAGCAAAGTCAATTTACTGACACCAGGTAGTGGTGAAGGAAAGTACAGCATTTATTGTCAGGCCCAGAAATGAGAATGGGTGGCTCATATTCAAAAAACCCAAACTCCCCAATGACTTTCAAGGAAAGGTTTTTAAAGGCAACATTTGGAGTGAGGGCTGCGTGCACATGACTTTATTCTGATTGTCTGGTGGTGAGGTAACAGGGTGGTGTTTCACTAATCTTAATCATCAACCTCCTGGTTCTAACCATTCTGGGGTCTATGTCTTATAGTCAGCATGGAGTCAGCATCCTGTAGCTGAGTGAGGGTCTTAGTTCTGCAGAAGAACTGAAATATATGAGTCAGATTGTCATGTATTTTCCTTGGGGATGAGCTCAGACTCTGTTTTTATCACTGAACTATAGTTTCTTGACTGGTTTTTTCCTACATTCCCTTATGTCCCTAATTAGTAAGTGCTTGAATTTGCCCTTTGGAACTCAGAGAAGAGGTAGGAGACTGAAGCCTTTTTCTACAAACAAGAACCAGGGGACGTGGAAGGGCTTTTGTGCATGGGAGGGCCCTGCGGAGCTCACTCAGTTTCAGTCCTCTGCTTTCTTCGATACTCCTAAGTCAAAGTCTTTAGGGGAATGGGGCAAGACAAGAAAGAGAATAAAGTTTTGGGTAAAGAAGTTAATCATAAACTCAGCAGGGGAACTGAGTTTCAGAGGGGCTCAGTTTCATTTTTCAAGAATGGTTGCCAAAAAGGGTTAATGAGCAGACCCATATCACATTCTTGTTTGGGATAGGCCACTGGGGCCGCTCTACTTGACTTTTATCGTCTATCTCCACTGCTTTCTATGTATGTTTCTGTAATGTGCTTTTCTACTTGATTGCTTATACCCTTGAAATGATCCCAAATGATCTGAGATGGAAAAATCCTTTCAGTCAAGGATCCCTTTCTGATTCTATTATGTTGCTTTTTCCTTTAGAACTTGGAGAATCTGGTGGCTCAAAACACCACTGGGCCTGTCTTCTACCCAAGGCTCTACCATCTAATGGCCTATGTCTGTATACTAATGGGAGAGGGGGAGAATTGTGACCTCTTCCTGAACACAGCCTTACAGCTCTGTGAAACTCAAGGGAATGTGCTGGAGAAATGCTGGCTGAACATGAGCAAAGTATGTAGCATCAGCTAGCAAGCTGGGGAAGACACTCACAGGGGATATTAAGGAGCCCAAGCAGCCCATTACCTGCTCTGGATTTCACTGGGTGTGGAAGGCCATCAGAGGCCTTTCGGGACTCTTACTGAGAGGGATGACATACCCATAGGTTTGGTATTTGCAGGCTCAGAGGTTAAAGCGTCTGCCTCCAATGCGGGAGACCCGGGTTCAATCCCTGGGTCGGGAAGACCCTCTGGAGAAGGAAATGGCAATCCACTCCAGTATTCTTGCCTGGAGAATCCCATGGACGGAGAAGCCTAGTAGGTTACAGTCCACGGGGTCGCAAAGAGTCGGACACGACTGAGCGACTTCACCTCACTTCACCTTCCTCTTTGAGTTCTCATGAGATCCTCTCATCCTTCAAATCCCCTTTAGCAAGATCTCTACCTTTCCATGGGGCTTCCCAGTTGGCTCATTGGTAAAGAAACTGCCTGCCAATCCAGGAAACGCAGGAGACATGGGTTTGATCCCTGGGTCAGGAAGATCTCTTATAAGAGGAAATGGCAACCCTGGTATTCTCGCCTGGAAAATCCCATGTACAGAGGAACCTGGCGGGCAGCAGTCCATGGGGTCGCAGAGTCAGACACAACTGAGAAACTAAACACCGCCACCACCTTTATTCATGTGCATGTCTTGCCTGTCCCGAGAATGTGAACAGTTAGAACACAAAAATCATTTAGTCTCCAACACAGTGCCTTATACTCAGTATTTGTTGAATAAGTAAATGAATTTTCTCCTCTATGTGTTAGGGTTATCCTAGTTTGGGTAGCAAAAGCCATTGTTCATTTTAAAAGCTCAGGTACATTTGACCATTTCTGTTATTAGACCACTCTTGACCATACAAGCTGAGGAGCAGTAATGAATTCTGTGTTCTCTTTTTCTCCTCTCAGGAATGGTGGTACTCAAACTCTGAATTAACAGAAGACCAATGGCTTCAAACACTCTTAAATCTCCCATCATGGGAAAAAGTTGTATCAGGCAAGGTAAACATACAGGATATTCAGAAAAACAAATTCCTGATGAAAGTTAATATTCTGGACAATCCTTTCTAATCTTTCATGAAAGAGAACAAAGATTTTAATGACTCATTCTCTTGCGATTATCCATCATTAACCCTTCTGTATAGGCAGCATCATCCAGGTTCCTGCATACTTCCTTCTGTTCAGACACAGAACCAGACCTCTGGTTTCTCCTCTGTCTGGAGGGTCAGAGAGAGTTGGCAGTGTCATGCTTTCCTTTCTTCCAGCTTTGCACAAGTTCCCTTTGCCTTTAATACTGTTTTAGCTTATCTTGTTTATTTTCAGCCCATGCAGAATTGTATCAGATCGAAAAATTCTAGTATCAAAATGATACATTTTGTGGCAGATAGGCTTATACATAATCTATTAAACTGAAAATGGTTATTTTTAAATGTCCAGTGTTATGTCTTTTGTATGTTGCCCAGGATTAAAAAATAGTGACTTCTCTTTCATGGCTGTAAGGTCAAAATTTGAAAAGACATGTCTTTGCTGTGCCCGACTGCAGCCTCCAAAGCCCCTCTGAGTGCATGCGTCAAGTATCTGTGGAAACAAATTTTTCAAAATCGAAATATTAGCAATTTTGAGATGGGTATCTTTACATGCTTAGAGTTTACATATTTCTATATTTGGCAAAGTCATAGCATTTACTTCACTTCCCAGATGTTGGAGAAGCCATCTGTGGT
Organism: Aepyceros melampus; assembly: GCA_006408695.1. Classification (NCBI taxonomy): domain Eukaryota; kingdom Metazoa; phylum Chordata; class Mammalia; order Artiodactyla; family Bovidae; genus Aepyceros; species Aepyceros melampus. The sequence continues at coordinate 35,310 of SJXQ01004075.1, read as the reverse complement.
CACTGTCTCTCTTTGGCAGACAGAGCAATTGCCTTAGGCACTCTGTGCTGTGATGGTGTGCCGGGAACACGTGGAGACTCAGCCTCTCTCTGTGCTGCTGCAGTCCCCTCCTGGTGGTTCACTTCACAAACCCAGGTGGCCTCCGCAAGTAGGTGCCCGAGGAGATTTGTTGACTCTCTTCACCTTTCGATCCTGGAAGGAGGTTTTTCATGTCTGACTTTAATGAACACCTCAAATTCTCATAGGGATTTCCAAAGGTAGTGTGCCATCTGAGCCTTCTTTTAACAGGCTAACGTTTCATTGTCCTTTAGCAAAAGGCAAAGCCGTGTTTTTCCTCCCGGTGATATAACTGAATTATAACCACTTAAGGAGGTTGGAGGAGAAGGCAATGGCACCCCACTCCAGTACTCTTGCCTGGAAAATCCCATGGACGGAGGAGCCTGGTAGGCTGCAGTCCATGGGCTCGCTGAGGGTTGAACACGGCTGAGCGACTTCACTTTCACTTTTCACTTTCGTGCATTGGAGAAGGAAATGGCAATCCACTCCAGTGTTCTTGCCTGGAGAATCCCAGGGACTGGGGAGCCTGGTGCGCTGCCGTCTATGGGGTCGCACAGAGTTGGACATGACTGAAGCAACTTAGCAGCAGCAGCAGCAGCAGCAAGGAGGTTGGATAATGCCAGTTGGTACTAGGAGTTTAGCCACAGAGGCTGGGCCCTGGCCTGGTGAAAAGGACAACATCCTGGGAGGTCAGAGAATTAGGTTCCAACATAAACTCTGCTTTAAGCATACTTTATTCCTGGGGCTCATCACCTAACCTCTCTATTTCAGCACATGGGTATGAGTATCAAGTAAGACAGTAAAGATGAAAAGGCATTGAAAATCATAACATGTTCTATGAGTGAAAAAAAAAATTAGTATCATACATGGCTGATTTTAAATAAATGCATCAAATATTAAGCTTCATGTAAATATTGTCCCCTTCAAACTATCATCTTGAAAGTTGTGTCAGCTAAACAGATGCAGAACATGAGAGTTTAGAGTTCAGTTTTATTTGGGGCAAAATGAGAACTGCAGCCTGAAAGACAGCACCTTAGGTAGCTCTGAGAAACTGTTCCAAAGCAGCAGTGGAGGAAAGTCAGTATATAAGATTTTGGTGAAGGGGAGTTCAGTGCAATAAAGTGCTTACTTTAAACAAGGTTTTCTGCTAGTCACAAGGAGCTGATGTCACCATGAAGGATTTAGTGCTTTTCTAGATACGAGAAGCTACCCCACGTCCGAGGTCAGGGGCAGCGGCCTGGAGTGCCAGGCTGCGACAGCACAGGAATGGGCAAGAGGAGCCACCCCGCGTCCGAGGCCAGGGGCGGGGGCAGGAAGGAGCAACCCCACACCCAAGGCTAGGGGCAGCGGCCGGGAGGGGCAACCGGGAGTGGTGGTGTGCGGGCGCAGAAGGGCCTAAAGGAGCCATCCCATGTTAAAGATCAGGAAGGGCAGCGGGAGGAGATACCCCTCGTCCAAGGTAAGAGAAACTCAAGTAAGATGGTAGGTGTTGCAAGAGGGCATCAGAGGGCAGACACACTGAAACCATACTCACAGAAATCTAGTCAATCTAATCACACAGACCACACCCTTGTCTAACTCAATGAAACCAAGCCATGCCCGCGGGGCAACCCAAGACAGGCGGGTCATGGTGGAGAGGTCTGACAGATTGTGGTCCACTGGAGAAGGGAATGGCAAGCCACTTTAGTATTCTTGCCTTGAGAACCTCATGAACAGTATGAAAAGGCAAAATGATAGGATATTGTAAGAGGAACTCCCCAGGTCAGTAGGTGCCCAATATGCTACAGGAGGTCAGTGGAGAAATAACTCCAGAAAGAATGAAGGGATGGAGCCAAACCAAAAACAATACCCAGCTGTGGATGTGACTGGTGAGAGAAGCAAGGTCCAATGCTGTAAAGAGCAATATTGCATAGGAACCTGGAATGTCAGGTCCATGAATCAAGGCAAATTGAAATGGTCAAACAGGAGATGGCAAGAGTGAAAGTCGACATTCTAGGAATCAGCGAACTAAATTGGACTGGAATAGGGGAATTTAACGCAGATGACCATTATATCTACTACTGCAGGCAAGAATCCCTCAGAAGAAATGGAGTAGCCATCATGGTCAACAGAAGAGTCTGAAATGCAGTACTTGGATGCAATCTCAAAAACGACAGAATGATCTCTGTTCGTTTCCAAGGCAAACTATTCAATATAACAGTAATCCAAGTCTATGCCCCAACCAGTAACGCTGAAGAAGCTGAAGTTGAACAGCTCTATGAAGACCTACAAGACCTTTTAGAACTAACACCCAAAAAAGATGTCCTTTTCACTATAGGGGACTAGAACGCAAAAGGAGGAAGTCAAGAAACACCTGGAGTAACAGGCAAATTTGGCCTTGGAATGCAGAATGAAGCAGGCCAAAGACTAATAGAGTTTTGCCAAGAAAATCCACTGGTCATAGCAAACACCCTCTTCCAACAACACAAGAGAAGACTCTACACATGGACATAACCAGATGGTCAACACCTAAATCAGATTGATTATATTCTCTGCAGCAAAAGATGGAGAATCTCTATACAGTCAACAAAAACAAGACCGGGAGCTGACTGTGGCTCAGATCATGAACTCCTTGTTACCAAATTCAGACTGAAATTGAAGAAAAAAGGGAAAACCGCTAGACCATTCAGGTATGACCTCATTCAAATCCCTTATAATTATCCAGTGGAAGTGAGAAATAGATTTAAGGGCCTAGATCTGATAGATAGAGTGCCTGATGAATTATGTAATGAGGTTTGTGACATTGTACAGGAGACAGGGATCAAGACCATCCCCATGGAAAAGAAATGCAAAAAAGGAAAATGGCTGTCTCGGGAAGGCTTACAAATAGCTATGAAAAGAAAAGAAATGAAACGCCAAGGAGAAAAGGAAAGATATAAGCATCTGAATGCAGAGTTACAAAGAATAGCAAGAAGAGATAAGAAAGCCTTCTTNGCTTGGGACTGATGCATGGGGATAATCCAGAGAGAAGGTGTGGGGCGGGAGGGGGGAGGTGGGGGTTGGAATTGGGAGTTCATGTACACTCGTGGCTGATTCATGTCAATGTATAGCAAAACGAATACAGTATTGTAAAGCAAAACAAACTAAAAAATAAAAATTAATTTAAAAAAAAAGAAAAGAAAGCCTTCCTCAGTGATCAATGCAAAGAAATAGAGGAAAAGAACAGAATGGGAAAGACTAGAGATCTCTTCAAGAAAATTAGAGATACCAAGGGAACATTTCATGCAAAGATGGGCACAATAAAGGACAGAAATGGTATGGACCTAACAGAAGCAGAAGATATTAAGAAGAGGTGGCAAGACTATACAGAAGAACTGTACAAAAAAAGCTTCAAGACCAAGATAATCACAATGGTATGATCATTCACCTAGAGTCAGACATCCTGGAATGTGAAGTCAAGTGGGCCTTAGAAAGCATCACTATGAACAAAGCTAGTGGAGGTGATGGAATTCCAGTGGAGCTATTTCAAATCCTGAAAGATGATGCTGTGAAAGTGCTGCACTCAATATGCCAGCAAATTTGGAAAACTCAGCAGTGGCCACAGGACTGGAAAAGGTCAGTTTTCATTGCAGTCCCAAAGAAAGGGAATGCCAAAGAATGCTCAAACTACTGCACAATTGCACTCATTTCACATGCTAGTAAAGTAATACTCAAAATTCTCTAAGCCAGGCTTCAGCAATACATGAACCATGAACTTCCAGATGTTCAAGCTGGTTTTGGAAAAGGCAGAGGAGCCAGAGATCAAATTGCCAACATCTGCTGGATCATGGAAAAAGCAAGAGAGTTCCAGAAAAACATCTATTTCTGCTTTTTTGACTATACCAAAGCCTCTGACTGTGTGGATCACAATAAACTGTGGAAAGTTCTGAAAGAGATGGGAATATCAGATCACCTGACCTGCCTCTTGATAAACCTATATGCAGGTCAGGAAGCAAGAGTTCGAACTGGACATGGAACAACAGACTGGTTCCAAATAGGAAAAGGAGTAAGTCAAGGCTGAATATTGTCACCCTGCTTATTCAACTTCTATGCAGAGTACATCATGAGAAATGCTGGACTGGAAGAAACACAAGCTGGAATCAAGATTGCTGGGAGAAATATCAGTAACCTCAGATGACACCACCCTATGGCAGAAAGTGAAGAGGAGCTAAAAAGCCTCTTGATGAGAGTGAAAGTGGAGAGTGAAAAAGTTGGCTTAAAGCTCAACATTCAGAAAACGAAGATCATGGCATCTGATCCCATCACTTCATGGCAAATAGATGGGGAAACAATGGAAACAGTGTCAGACTTTATTTTTCTGGGCTCCAAAATCACTGCAGATGGTGACTGCAGTCATGAAATTAAAAGATGCTTACTCCTTGGAAGAAAAGTTATGACCAACCTAGATAGTATATTCAAAAGCAGAGACATTACTTTGCAAACAAAGGTCTGTCTAGTCAAGGCTATGGTTTTGCCAGTGGTCATGTAGGGATGTGAGATTTGGACTGTGAAGAAAACTGAGGGCCAAAGAATTGATGCTTTTGAACTGTGGTGTTGGAGAAGACTCTTGAGAGTCCCTTGGAATGCAAGGAGATCCAACCAGTCCATTCTGAAGGAGGTCAGCCTTGGGGTTTCTTTGGAAGAAATGATGCTAAAGCTGAAACTCCAGTACTTTGGCCACCTCATGCGAAGAGTTGACTCATGGGAAAAGACCCTGATGCTGGGAGGGATTGGGGGCAGGAGGAGAAGGGGACGACAGAGGATGAGATGGCTGGATGGCATCATGGACTCAATGGACGTGAGTCTGAGTGAACTCTGGGAGTTGGTGATGGACAGGGAGACCTGGCGTGCTGCGATTCATGGGATCGCAAAGAGTCGGACATGACTGAGCAACTGAACTGAAATGAACTGAACTGATGAGCTCACAGAAAACTGAAGACAGATGGGAAAGCCCAGGTCCCAGCAGACAGGAAGCAGCTGCTTTCACTGGAAAGCAGAGGCAGACCTTGGGACTGGACAAGAGGAAGTGGGCCTGGGAAGGAGGGGCCGTGATTCCCCCTCACAGCCCCATCTCCACTTGAGCACAAGTCCTCAGCAGTGTGCTGGCCCTGCAGTCAACACACTGAAGATGACATGCCCTGTGGGCCAAGGCCAAGTGCCAGCCAACATCCACAGAAGCGAAGAAAAATATAAAACAAAGAGCTGTGCTCTGAGTTTTTGAGATTCAACTGTGATGGGCAACAGCAGCATCACCCCTCTCTAGCACATGTCTGTGCCCAGAGTCGCATTCTCCAAGGGCAATTGTGGACACTTGTGAAACACTGCTGTTGTTGTTGTTGTTCAGTTGCTCAGTCGTGTCCGACTCTTTGTGACCTCATAGACTGCAGCACGCCAGGCCTCCCTGTCCCTCACCACCTCCCAGAATTTGTCAAGTTCATGTTCATTGCATCTGTGATGCTGTCCAGCCATCTCATCCTTTGCCGTCCTCTTCTCCTGCCCTCAATCTTTCCCAGCATCAGTGATTTCTCTAGTGAGTCATCTGTTCGCATTAGAGGACCAAAATCCTGGAGCTTCACGTTCAGTATCAGTCTTTCCAGTGAATATCCAGTGCTGATCTCCCTTAAGATTGACTTGTTTGCTCTCCTCGCTATCCAGGGGACTTTCAGGAATCTTCTCCACCCTTCTTCGAACCACGGTTCAAAGGCATCAGTTCTTTGGTGTTCTGCCTTCTTTTTGGTCCAGCTCTCACACCCAGACATGACCACTGGGAAGACCATAGCCTTGACTATATGAACCTTTGGCGGCAGAGTAATGTCTCTACTTTTCAACACACTGTCTAGGTTTGTCATCGCTTTCCTGCCAAGAAGCAATCATCTTCTGATTTCATGGCTGCAGCTACCATCCGCAGTGATTTGAGGAAGCTGAGAACCACAGACCTCAAGTCTCCCAGAAAGGAGCGTGCCCTGTCTACAGGTTTTAAGTTGTTTCCGAAGATCAGCACTGCTGGCCAGGCCCCAGCTTCACAGAGAGGGTCAAGAGTTGGGCAGGATCCTTTTGCAAAGCTGCCCCACTAAGCTTCCACTCTAACAAGGTTTGATTACAGAAATGTATACTCATGCAGATGTTTTTACAATGCAGAAAATAATGGACAGGAAGTCAAAACTCCCTGTGATTCCATCCCAAGAGGTACTCGCCACTAACCTATGGATCCACGTCCTCTCCGCCTCGGGCTGACTGACCCCTCTGACCTGGACTTTGGTCTGGGATGGACAGTACATCCCACACTACCCCTAGATGTCCAGGGCAGAGCTGGCAACAAGCTGAGGGTCGAGGTGGGGGTGTCTGGCTGGGAGAGCTGTCTGAAGGGACACACTCTGAAGGGCCTGGGCTGCAGACTTGGTGTGAGTCTGTGTCCTCATCAGACCTCTGTTTATCAGCTGACCCCAGAGCCATGTGACTAAAGGGTGCTCCACAGAGCAGCCACGACCTCACTACTAACTGGCCCAGTCTGTCTCTTTCTACCCCAAACTCCACATTGTGTATTACCAGTGAGACCAAGACCAAGCCTGCTAGCACCAAGCCCAGCAGCACCCCCTGACTTTTCAGACCCTGCTCCACAGCAGAGGGGAGGGCAGGGAATTGGAGGGTTAACCAGGATCCCCCTGAGGCCAACTCCTGAGGCCAGGCCACCAGGTCATTCACAAACACTGGACAACAAAATGTCCTTAAGTATCACCAAGCTACAGGCGAGGCTCATCCCTGGCTCGTGGGCAGAGAGAGGGATGGGCTGTCCTCCTTCTCTGCAGGCCGGCATTACCACATGCCTAGGCTTCTCCCCCTCAGCGTTGCTGACCTTCTGGACTGAACTGCTCTGTGTAGGGCTGTCCTGGGCACTGAGTGTCCTGGCAGGGAGGGCCACATGGTTCTGCTCTGGAGCCCCACATTTGCCCCCCTGCTCTGGTCAGCCCAGGGTGCCGGCAGGCAGGACTCACCAGGCACTCGAGTCGGGGGTGGGACTGGAGTCCCTTCTCCACCGAAGTTGGCATCCAAAAATCCTAACTGCTGATTCAGTAACTCATGTGAGGTTGACATTTCTCCTCTCTTCTCTTCTCAGGTCTTAAAAAAAATTTATCTCTGTGTTTTCATTATTAAATTCCTTTTCACTCTGATGAAACACCTTTGGTCTTCAAATACCTAGAACTTTGGGTTTTTTTTTTTTTTTAAGATATTCTTTTTTTCCATTTATTTATTTGGCTGCACTGGTTCTTAGATGCAGCATGCAGGACATTTAGTTGCAGGCTACTATCTCTGGGTTGCAGCCTGTGGGATCTAGTTCCCTGACTAGGGATCAAACCTGGGCCCCCTGCATTGGGAGTGTGGAGTCTTAGCCACAGGACCACCAGAGAAGTCCCTAGAGGTTAAGATTTTAAGTCTACTGCTACTTCCATTTTTGGATACTGATGACTGTGAGGGCATACCCAGGACTTTGGGGAAACATATTTCCCTGGGTCTGTGGCATGTTTCCCTCGACACTAGGGGGATGGGGTATTTGAAGTTTCGGATGGACTATTTGAAGCCATAGACAGGAGGAGAACTGCACCCCTACACCTGCCCGTTTTCCTTCTTGGTCTCTGTCTGTAACTAGACTCTAGCCGTGTACACACAGGGAGTGTGCACCTCTGCAGCTGGGCCTTCCGTGCAGACACACCTCTGCTGGGCCTTGCACACTCCCGACACCCTCTCCACGAGACCCAGCTGTGGCTCAGGGAAGGTGCAGCCACTCTGACTGACAGCTCTCTTTAAAGACTTAAAAGTGGGGCCATATGGTGTCCTTTTGCTGCCAGGATACAGCCACGAAGTGGGTGAGGGAAGAGCCGTGGTGCCCACCTCACAAATAGTGAAGGCCGAGGCTCAGCTGAAAGGACAGTCCAAGCTTGCCTAGACCCAAGCCCCTCATGGGTGCCTGCAGGACGCACGACTGAAGTAAAAGGCCTCCCCATGCTCCCAGCCCTCTGCTGAGGGCCTTCTCATTCAACGGCACTCACAGCTCTGGATACCTCACTGAGGCAGCCAGCTCAGTGATAACTAACAGAACCCCATCTTGTCGGGACTGTGAGGCAAGCGCGTACCTTGCGTCGCCAGCCGCAGACAGCCTCCCAGTGAGGCCTCCCAAGGCTCCATGACCCCACGGGCCAGTCAGGTCAGGATATACAGGGAGGTTTTCAACCAAGCTTCTGGACTTTGAAGAGATTTTCCAATTGGAAGACTTTGCTAGGCAAGTTGATTGTCGACACTGAACCCACCCACAGGCTTGAAGCCCTCAAGGACCTTGTTCAAGTCTCAGCTGGACGCTCAGCCTCCACACACAACCAGCCAGTGTTCCCAGCCTTTCCTCCTGCTGACCGCACCAGCCGACAAGAGGCTGCAACAGAGGAGAGGAGAAGAGAGGAGAGACGGGCAGGAACAGCTGCAGAAGGCCGCGGGTCACTGACAGCGCTGAGCAGACACATGGCGGGGCTCTGACCATAGACCACCAGCCTGGCAGAGGTGACCGCTGCTCCACCAAGTCCTGTGGCCTCAGCCTCCTCTCTCCCCCGCCCAGGGAGCTGCTCATCTGCCCTCAGCCTCTTTCCCTCCTTCTGAGAACGTTTGGGCAGGAGCACCCCGTGAGCATGCCCGGAGCTGCTCCTACCCCCGGGGGACAAGCGGCAGCAGCAACCTGCGACTGTCCTTGGGGCTGAAAACTTGCATTCAGCATAGGGAATTTCCCTTTGGGAGAAAGTCAGCGCTTCTGCACACAGTTTGCTCTGCTACTTGCCCACTGTGTATCTTTGACATTTTCTGGTTCTACCTGGAATGTATGAGACTTCGTGTAGATGACAGGTTGACCCCAGTCCTTCCTAGCTGTCAGAACAACGCTCAGGCTCAGTGTGCTGTCTGGAATAGTTTCCTCTTGACTCTGTGGAAATCTCACAGCATTTCTTCTGTCTGCCTGCTTACTTCACTTGTTCTGGAACTCAAGTTCTGGCCAGCCTGCTGTTTCTCTTAAGAGCAGGGACTGTAAATCACTGCCTCTCTGATCATAGTCCCTGGCATCCAACAGCATATTTATTAAAAGGAAATAAAAATTAAATTTTAAGAACTGCAATTTTGCAATCTTATTGAAGAAGTTAGAGATATGTGTGCTTTATGGCCTAGTATTTTAATTTTTAGGAGTTGATTCTAATGAAATCAGAAATAAGTAAATTCAAGAAACAGACGATTATATAAAATCCAAACAGTGGAAACATTCTAAATATCCAATAATGAAATGATTAAAATTATATCTGTATTCAAATATTAAAAACAATATTTTCTAAGAACATTTAATGAAAATGCTTTTAATATAACATGAGGTTGAAAAAAGATCAAAATTTTTAAAAGATCAAAATTTTCTGCATATATATCAATATATATGCAGAAAAAGAAATAAAGATAAAATATACCAAAAGGTAATAGAATTGATTGCTAAGCAGTATGAGTGATTTTAACTTTTTCTATTTTGTGTTTGAATTCTCCAGATTTATTTCACAATGAATTTATGGGCTTCCCGATGGCTCTGTGGGTAAAGAAAGAAAGTGAAGTTGCTCAGTGGTGTCCGACTCTTTGCAACCCCATGGACTGTAGCCTACCAGGCTCCTCTGTCTATGGAATTTTCCAGGCAAGAGTACTGGAGTGGGTTGCCATTTCCTCTCCAGGGGATCTTCCAGACACAGGGTTTGAACCCGGGTCTCCTGCATTGCAGGAAGACGCTTTACTATCTGAACTACCAGGGAAGCCCCAGTGGGTAAAGAATCTGCCTGCAATGCAGGAGACAATGGAGACGCAGTTAGATCCCTGGAGTGGGAAGATCCTCTGGAGGAGCACATGGCATTTTAACAAAGGTACAGTAGTTAATTTCACATTCTATTTCCTGTCATTTTATTTTGTGAATGCTGATCAATGCAGTATTCACATATATTAGATCTTCATGTTGGCATACCACCATTTTCATTATAAAGGTTCATTGTGTGTATGTGTTCCAAAACATAGAGCCTTTTACTTAAATATGATGTAAGAGATTCCAACGTCTTGTGAAGAGTTTATAACAACTGAGTAAACTTAACAGGAGTAAGGAATAACATTATCCTTAAAAAAAATTTTGTCCATTCAATTTTTTAAAAATCCTCTCATCTGTGGTATCTCATTTCCATTAAATAGGGTAATGTCTTTGTCCCTAAAGCCACATAATCTTAAGAACCCCATTTTCTCTCTTTCACTGATATTTTAAATTTCATCCTTTCTATGTCACTTTGTTGTAGTATCTCCTTTACCATTTTTGACTGGGTATTACTTAATGAACAAATCTCAAAGTCTTAAAATAGGTGTGTTTTATCTCATTCACGTTTATAGGCATGCAGATATATATACTCTCAGTTTCTGTTATTTTACGTTGTGTTTTCTGTCTGTGGATCTGCTTTCTGGCTGCAGGGGCTCTGCACTGCAGTCTGTAGCTCCTTCTGCTGCACATGCACCTCTCGCTGCTCAGCAGCATGTGGGACCTTGGCTGCCTGGCCAAACATAGAAACCCCGGACCCTGATTTGGAAGGTAAATTCTTAACCTCTGGGCCACCAGGTAAGTCCCTATCTAAAGAATTTTATAAGTATCTCACAATATGGTTGCATTAGTTTCGCACTCTATATATACATAGAACGTTCTGAAAATTTGGAGAGGCTATATTTTTGTTCTAATTCTGTTTTTTATTATATTTAAAACCATAAATTTAACTAACACACCCTTCTGTATGTATAATTAGCACGTTTGTATTTCTTCTTCCTTTTTCTCCTATGAATTCAACTAAGAAAAAGTGATATACTGAACTGGATTGTAAATTTGCGTAGCACACTTCACAGCACTCTTGAAGCACCTACTTGTCCTGTGTTCTTGGCTCCATCACAGATTCCTCAAGAGCGACGATTTCGGTTTCCGCAGCCCCGCTTCCAGAGCGCTCTAGATAGGAAGCACCCATGACATTGCTCACAACTGGCGACGTCTTTCTTCTGTTTCTTGATTCTACCAGCCTCGGCAGAAGTCTTCCTTCTCATCAGACAGGCCTATAGGTACTTCTGACCCTTCCGAATCCTTTACCTTTGGCCTGTGCTAGACTACGCCTTAGGATGTTACTCCGTGCAGAACCTCTGCCCAAACCATCTACCACCTGGCAGCTCTAACGGACAGATGGACCCAAGGGGGTCAGGCCTCCGTGAGTCTGGTATCACCCAAGACGATGTTAAAAATCAGCCAAAACAGACCCCTTTCCTGGACGACGGGAGGATGCTAACAAAATCTTAGCGGAAGCGAGCAAGGAAGAAAAAGTGTGGACGTCCCGGGCGAGTCACCCGGGCTTCTCTCCCCGGCTCTTGATTTTGCGGACTGGAGTGAGCACCCACCCGGGAGCGGCGTCCTCGGGGGCAGGCCCGTGGGCGGGGCTCGGGGCGGGGACTGGCGGCGGCTTCTCCGGGGGCGGGCCGACGAGCCCAGGGTGGGGCGTCGGGTGACTCCTCGGGACGGGGGGCGTGTCCTCCAGGCTCGGAGGGTGGGTCCTCAGGGCGCGAGGCTGGGCCTTGCGGCTCTTGAGGCCAGTCCCCGGGATGTGAGCCGGGTTTTCTCGGCGCCGGGCCGGTCCTTGGGGAACCAGATTAGCGGCGGGTCTACGGGGCGCCGAGCGGGACGTGGGCCCTTGGGGCTCGTGGGGCGGGTCCTCGGGGCTCCGGGCGGGTCCTCGGGGGACGGGTGCTCTGGGCCCGGGGCGGGGACTGGCGGCGGGTATTCTGGGCGCTGGGCAGGGATTGGTGGCGGATCCTCCGGGCTCGGGGCGGGACGTGGGTTCTAGGGTATCGGGGGGCGGGTCTTTGGGGCGGCGCGCGCCGCCGTACCCCGCTCCTCCCGCGCGCGGCCCCTGGAGTGCCCAAGGCGCGCGGCCAGCCCTGCTCGGGCCGCTGCACTCGAGCTGCCCCGCGGCCGAGGGAGCGCGGGCAGGGGCAGGGGCCGGGGCCGGGGCCGGGGCCGGGGCCACGGCGGCGGGTGGCGCACCCAGGGTCCTTCTGCAGTCCCCATAGCAAAGAGCGAGGGCGAAGCCAAGGCTAAGCGGGGCCGGAACCATGAACCGGAGTTTCCACAAGTCTCAGACCCTGCGCTTCTACGACGCAGCGCGGTGGAAGTCAAGAGCAAGGTGAGCCGGGGGCCGGCAGTCTGCGCACCCCCGCCCCCGCCCCACGAATGAATGGGCACCCCGAAGGGGACTGGGCGGCGCGAGAGGGGCCGGCGCCGACCACAACTTCGGAGCGCGGCGCACGTCCGTGAGATGCGCCGGGGTCCCTCAGTCCTTCCCGCCCCTGCGCGCGCACAAAGGCCGGCAGCCCGGTAAGGTTCGGCTCGAGCCCCGGCGCTCGGAGGGCCGCGCGGCCGCCGGACCCTTCGCGAGAGTGGCTCTTTTGTTCCACAAGCCGGCGGCGATCCGGCGCACCGCGCGGTGGAGGGGCGATGTTTCCGGGGCGACCCGAGGGCTGATCGGATTCGGAGCCCTGGAGGGGCCTTGGGGGCCCGGGATGGGGGAGGGCCCTGGCTGCGCCGCCTCCTTCGCAGCGGAGGAGCCTCGGAACCGGCGAGGGGGAGACAGGTAGCGGGTCCTCCATCCCCGGACCGGACCCCCGGTCCCCAGCACGGCCCTGCGTACCAGCTCCTCAGCCTCCCGACGCGCCCCAGGCCCAGATTTCCCGGGCGCGCCGGACCGGCGGCCCCTCCCGCTGCCCGCGCCCGGGCCCAAGCGTGCCCGAACTTGCGGGTGGCTGTGAGCTCTGGATAATTGGCTGATAGGATCTGGCGCTTCTGCCCGTTGCGGGGGCGGCACCTTCGCAGCAGAAGCTTTTGTCTGCGAGGGTCTCAGGGGTGGACCTTGCCGCAGATGAAGAGCAGCAGTTGTTCAGGGTCCTGGAGGAGGGGGCCTCGGGCTTACTGCTGCCTGGGATCGGCTTTCGCCCTTTCTCTGCGCTCCCCCCGCCCGGCTTGGTCAGGCAAGGAGAAGAAGCTGAGTGGTGGCAGAGGGGCCAGACCCGAGGGTGGGCTCTGACCTCCAAATCTGTGCACACTTGGTCGCCGGCGTGTGTGTCCTTGTTCGCTCTCTGGGAAGACTAACCCGATGGCCCCTGTCTGGGCTGCCCGTCCCAATAAGGTGGGGTCCTTTGGCGTAGGATTTCCAAGGCTTCCTCCGATGATGGGGGTTCTCTGCAGGAATCCCACAGAATGAGTTGTGGGAGTTCATCACATCTTGTTGGGCAGTCTATTTATGAACCCTCATATCTAATTACCTGCAAAGCTAATTCTGTGACCCTGGCCCAGCACTCATCTCTTTTTAGCCCCAGAACTCCCCACACCCCCAAATCAAAAGTGACCTCTGTGAGTTGTGTGGGGAGAGGAACCAACAAGCCTGAGTGGGAGCACCAAATAACTGTCGTGTCTTCAACTCAGTGGGAATGTGGCTTCTTAGAACTCATTGTCCCCTGACGATAGCCACCGAGCACCCATGGTGTCTCACTTTAACTTTATTTTGAGATCATCATAGATTAACAGGCAGTTGTGAGAAGGAACACAGAGACTTCCCCACAGGGACCGTCGTGTATCACAGTGTCACATCCACGGCCTTGCGGTGTTTTCAGGTCACGGCTTGTCATGCCGAGGCCCAGCAGTCTCCATGAGGACCACTTCCATCGCGAGGGGACCTCCTGGCAGCCTTTCACCCCTGCAAGGTGGCTGTTTGGTTCTAAGTGATGAACAGCACAGGCTGTTCACGAATCTCACTGGCCGAATTCCCTGGGCTCTGCAGCCATGGTGGCAGGCAGCTGCCTGACCAGATGCAACTCCAGAGGGCTAGCCCTGAGGAAACGCCCTCACCAGCCTTTATCCTGCAGTCGTGCACTCTGGACACGGCGGACCCCTGAGGCCTGAAGAGTAAGAGTCTGCTTTTGCCTCTCCCAGGGAACTGGGGGCCATGGGTGTTCTGGTGGCCCAGTGGGTTACCTTAGGCTGCCCCTCCTCCTTGACCCCCAGTGAAGAAGGAGGGCTGCCCCATGGCCCGAGCCTGGGTTCAAGTTCAGATGCAGTGACTGCTTCGCTAGGGGTGAGCGGCAGAGGGGCAAAGTTTTGGTTAAATTTGGGAACAGTCCTGGAGGGCCACATCAGGCTGGGCCCTGCGTGCTGCCTGGTTATACACACACCACCACCACCCCAGGCCCTTTCGGATAAGGTGGCTTGCCTTACTGTTTGTCCAGTGGGGCCACGTGGCTCCCCCTCCTGTACCACTCTCTCACCCACCCATGGAGTCCATCTCTGCAGGGAGCCTTATTCCAGCTGCTCTTGTCAAAATATGGGAGGCAAACCATTATGACAGTGATGTCTTTATCCAATCTAAATGGTTCACCATAACACCTGGGTTTGTATGTGGAGAAAATCATGCCAAAATCCAGCCAGTTCTACCACCCAACCTTGTGAGCTTTCAGGCAAGTCATTTAACTTTTCTGAGCCTTAGTTATTTCATCTGTACAATGGTCATTGAACCTATTCTGGTAGCCCGACAGGATCAAATGAGGCAGTGAATGGGAAAGCACCTCTAAACTGCAGAGCACCCACAGTTGTAAGAGCTAAGCATTGCAGATCAAGACTCTGTGGCATTTCAGGATATCAGGTCTGAAAATTGCCTCTGATCCTCTCAGAATTGTTGGTGTTAGCCCTCTGCCACAGCTGGTCAACTCCCAAAGCCTTGAGAAAGAGAAACTGTTGATCAGGTGGCTCTCCCCCATCGATAGCCCCTAACTCTACCCAGCATTTCTGTCAAATACCTGTGATTTGTCTATTTCTCTCCCAGCCAGCTGCATGCACTTCTGACTCCCCAGTTCTGGTAACGGGGCTGCCACTTCACACTCAATTTGACTTTTTCCTCTCTTCCCAGAAGACCTACAGTGGGAAGGAGCTATGCAGATGTCTGGGGAGAATGTCTCAGGCCAAGGGGAGCCATCTTGGCCTTTCAGAGGGATAGCTGGAAGTCCAGCGCTGGGGAGGAGTCTACAGGGGCCAAGTAGTTGGAGTTGACTGGCTGTGTGAGGGGAAGACAGAAGGCCACACAGGGCCATTGTGAGCCCTGTAGTAGCTTTCACTATGTGACTGTCTCATCAGCCCCACCAGCATCTGCATGTGCCTGGAAAGTCTAGAGGAACATA